>ML862205.1:8868-19771 GCA_009831015.1 Picea engelmannii
AACTGGTCGATCCTTTACAAGATCGGTCGTGCTAACCCCGACAACAACCCATGGGGGAAGAAAATAAAGATGATGGAGTAGAAGATCCTTTTAAAATGTTGCTCAAGGAATCCCTTGCATGACAAAGGAACGAAATGATGGACAACATTGCACAGATCTTTCGGTGGCTGCCCATAGGAGATACATCTTCATCAAGTGGCCATGCAACCCCCTTTAAGATACATGCAAATTTTGATATTCCATCATTTGAAGGACTGCTAGATGCGAATGATGTAGATAAATGGATGAATCTGATCAAAGGGTATTTTTCGGTCCACCATTTTTTCGATAGGGAAAATATTACTTTTGCACTCCTTAAGGTCGTCCCCCATGTTAAGGACAGGTGGGATACTTACTCTGAGAAAAGGGACACAGAGGAATTTGCAATATTTGCAGTCACCCCCACATGGGATTCCTTAAGGGATGCAATTAAAGAAAAGTGCTACCCTATTGGGTGCTACGAGGACCAGTACACAACATGGACCACCCTCCGTCAGAAAAGGGAACAAACAATACCAGATTTCACCAATATTTTCCATACCCTGCATACCAAATTGGGTATCAAAGACTCTGAGCGACATATGGTGCTCAAATATTGTGGGTGTCTGCATAGATACATTCAAAGAGAAATGGAGTTTATGGACATCACATCATTGGGTACAAATTATAGATATGTTGTCAAGATCGAGCATAAATTTAAGCAGAGGAGGTGAGAGTTTGGGTCTGCAAACTCCTCACAACCGAAGCAGGGAAAAGGTGACCCCAACCCAAAAATTAAGGGAGAGAGCGAAGATAGTCATTATTAGGACAACCAATCCAAGCCGCAACACAAGAAATTTAATGAGAAGTCGAAGAAGGACACAAGAAAATGGTGTGAATACCATAAAATCCCTTGGCACAACACCGAAGAATGCCACTCCAAGTAGTCATTGGTGGTCGAGTTGAAAGCTTCCGACTAAGAGGCCAATTCTGACTCCGAATCAAATCCTGAAGGAGGGAAGAAGATTATCGATGTTGAACTTAGTGCCACTGTTGCTACCACCAAAGTCCAGCCCAGCGAACCAAAAGAACCAGAGGAAGGGGAACACCTATTTCACTCATAGATGTGGGTAAAGGAGGCTCCTCTTCATTTCATTGTCGATAGCAATAGTGAGAAGAACCTGATCTCAACGAAGGTTGTCAAGCGGCTGGACCTGCCAATGACACAGCACTCGCAGCCCTACACCATTGGCTATCTTCACCAAGGAAGAGATCTCCACATCAACCAACAATGCCTTATGCCCTACGATATCAACCCTTTCAAAGACAAGATATTGTGTGATATTGCTCCCCTTGCAGTTTGTGATGTTTTTTTAGGACATCCATATTTGTGGAAGTGACATGCTATGTATGAGTCTAGACCCCACAATGTTATTATTACTTTGGGTAGACAATTGTACAGGATACCAGAGATAGCACCGTCTAATGTTATTTCTTTAATTTCTACTAAGAAATGCAGTAAGGTCATTTCACAGACCAGGAAGTTCATCTTCTTTGTGATCTATGCTCATAGTAAGCAGAAGGTTTCCGCCACATCTGTGGCCTCTACACAGAGCCTCTCTTTGCAACAGAATCACGTGGACATATTCTCCTCACCCACTGGGGTACAAACGCACTACCAAGTCAAGCATCCAATTGATCTAACCCCCGACGCACCTCTACCTAATGGGCCAATATATCTTCACTCATTGATAGAAAATAAAGCAAGCAAGCATCAGATCCAAGATTTGCTTCAAAAGGGGCACATTAGACCCAACTCCTCCCCTTGTGGAAGCCCGATTGTACTGGTACAAAAGAAAGATGGGACATGGCGGCTCTGCATTGATTACAAAGCATTAAACAAAATCCCAATCAAGAACCAGTACCCAATTCCCAGAATTGATGACCTTCTTGACCAACTCAAGGGGGGAAATTTCTTCAACAAGATTGACCTAAAGTCTGGCTACCACCAGGTTCCCATTGAACCAACTCATGTATGGAAGACATCTTTCAAATCTAAAGAAGGTCTCTTTGAATTATTGATCATGCCATTTAGATTAACAAATGCACCAACCAATTTCATGAGGTTGATGGATGATGTATTGATACCCTTCACCAACTCTTTTGTGGTGGTATATTTGGATGACATCCTCATCTTCAACAGAACTTGGGAGGAGCACATGCAACATATTCAACAGGTTTTGAGCACTCTACGACAACACAAGCTACATGCCAACTTGGAAAAATGCTCCTTTGGCATGAACATGGTCCAATACTTGGGATACCCCGCTGATGAACATGGGGTACATTTTGATCCAACTAAGATCCAAGTCATCTGTGATTGGCCAGCCTCGACCAAACTAATCAAGCTTAAGAGCTTCTTGGGACTTTCCAACTTCTATCAACGGTTCATGTTGGGGTTCTCCCATATTGCATGGGCCCTCATCCAAGTGACCAAGGGGGTGGTAGGGAAAAGCTCGCGTGGGCGAAGAAACAACGATGAGCATTTGATGATTTGAATCATCACATGTGCTCAACTCCAATACTCTCCTTACCTGGTATTCAAAAACCATTGGATTTTGAGATTTATGCATATGACTGTGCTACAGGCACAATTCTCACTCAACACAATCATCCGGTAGCATACCATATTGAGACACTCTCATATACTGTCCAGAAATACCCCACCTATGACAAGGAAATGTATTCCATTGTACAAGCCTTTTGTTAATGGAAACATTACATTATGGGAAATGAAACAATCATCCAAATTGATCACAAGCCTCTGCAGTTCATACAGACACATGGGAAGTTGCAGAATGACCACCATCAAAAGTGGTCCACCTACCTGAAATAGTTCCATATCAACATCAAGTATAAGACAAGGAGCACAAATCGTGTCACTGACTGCCTCAGTCGACCTCCCGTGGCTACACTCACCACCATGCTCCATTCCTATGGGCATGAGGCATCTGAGTGGCAACAAATTTATCATCAATATCCGGACTTCGCCACCACCTATCAGCTCTTGGGTACAGGTGCGAGTGTCACTGATTTTCACATTCATGATGGAATTCTATGCCATTTGGGCCATCTCTGTGTTCCTGCAAGATAGCATGCAAAGCTAATTTGGGAGGCTCACTATAGTCGGATGGAATGACATTTTGGCATGGAGAAAATTGTGGTAGTTCTGTAGAAACATTTTTATTGGCCAAAACTTCGATAGGACATCAACAAGTATATCATATCTTGCACTTCCTATTCCATTGCCAATCCAACAATCAAGAAGCAAGGATTATACACTCCTCTTCCTACTCCTAAGAGGCCTTGGGAATCCATCTTGATGGATTACATGTCTGGCCTTCCATCCACCAAGCAATGCAATGATTGTGTACTTGTGATAATTGATCAGTTTTCAAAGATGGTCATTCTCACAGATTGCAAGAAGAGAATCATAATGGAAGATACTGCCAAGCTCTTCTTCAAATGAGTGTGGGTCCGTTTTGGGATACCACAGACCATCATCTTCGATCAGGAAAATAGGTTCCTCGACACATTTTGGTCAAGTATCTGGTCACTGTTGGACACCAAGCTCACTAAATCCACTACTTTCCACCCCCAAACTAACGAACAAACAAAGGTCGTCAATCATATGATTGTGCACATCCTATGCATGTAAAACTCTATGCATCCACGTACATGGGATGAGAGTCTTCCCTATGTTCAACACAACTACAACAAGGCTCTCCATAGCTCCACTGACCATAGCCCATTTCAGGTGGGGCTTGGATTCCAACCCTTGGTTCCCATTGATGTTTCACTACCTCTTGTAACTACACATGCATAATATTCCCATGTTTAGTCTGAGGAGGACAAAGCCACCAGGTTCATTGAGAGAATTCACCACATCCGCCAACAGGTCTATGATATTTTGCAGAAAGCCAATTCTAAGTACAAAGTACACCATGATCAACACTGGGTACCACACCGGTTTCAAGTGGGAGACAAGGTCTGGTTACATTTGCAAAAAGAGTGCCTTATAGGGCCCCATCGGAAGCTCCACCCACTTGGCTATGGGCCTTACACTATCACCAAGGCTATGGGTAGCAATGATTTTGAGCTCAACACTCCACACTTCCTTAGCTTGCACCCATTGTTCAATGTGGACCTCCTTCAACCATATTTTCCACCATTATTGGACACCTTAGAGATCACATAACAACTAAAACCAATAGATCTCAACCCTGACTCCATGGAACATGCATCCATTGATTAGATAATGGACACACAGGTCAAGGACACTCGCTAGTAGAGGATCCAACTTTATCGGGTTATCAAGGCAGGGCAAATCCTACACCAAGGAAAGTGGCTCACCCAGGGCCAAATTCAGCAAAATTTTCCTCACCTAATGGGGGAACTCAATGCAATGGAGACCATTTCTTCCTAAGGGGGGAGGACTGATCTAGGTGGATATTGGTGGGCACCCACCTATTCCAACTGGTTCCTCTTGACATTTTTTATTTCAACACATTCTTTTGTACTTATTTGTAATTTTGGGTTCTACACTTTCGTGGATGTCTAAAGACCTACACATCTTCCAGGTGGAGACTGGTGGCTGCCCACTTAATCCAACTGGATTATTTTGGAAGTTTTCATGTCAACACATCTTTTTGTATTTCCAGGTCCATTTTGGGGCCCTAAACAATGTTTTTTGGCTTTCCACAGTCAAACTTTAGATAGAGTCAAATTTTGATGACATAATGTGTAGTTCTCAAAAATACCTTTCCAACAGGCCATCACATGCCTAAAACAGAGGTCGTATGCAAAATTTACGACCCCGGGAAGTTGAGGTACCAACTTACCCTTCGGGGCCCACACAAATTTTAGTGTTTCATCTCCTAGGGTTAGGTTTTTGGATGTCTAGGGTTTTGGAATTCATGAGTAATGTTAAAAATGCCTCTGGAGCCTCATTGTAATCATTCTGCTCAGACATATGCGCGTAGCAGCCACATCTCTTCTCAGAGATAACTACCACCATTCGAGCAAGTTGTTTTCAGTTCTGCAGTTTTACAGTTTCAACCTATTTTATTTATTCAATAGAAGTTATTGTTCACTGGATATCCCTTGTTGTTCTCCGTATCTCTGTGTTATTGTATTCAATCTGTTATTCATTTTGTTTCACTCATAAATCCAGATCAATGCTAGATTTTCATTAGTTTTGTTAACATTAGATTTACAATAGCATTTTTATCTTCTTTTAACATTCAATAACCATATATTGAAATATATAAGTAGCATATAAACAAGATCAATAAGAAACAAATATTTATCCTGGGAAAACCCCAAACTCGGAGAAAAACCCATCCAACTTTTCTTAGAGAGAGTATTCCAATACAACCATGAACAAACTCTATTCACAAGAGCAAACCAACAATGAAGAAACCCTGATAACAAATACTTGTCTCTTCTTATTGTCAAACCTTGGCGAGGGTAGACAACTGAGTAGCACCACCAAAATTTCATAAGATAGGCGCATCACTAGAGAAAGATAATGCACCACAGCACTGGCAACTAGTAACTGCAACTGTAACTGGCACTGCAACTGCAACTATAAGTTTAATTGGCATGAAGCAACTGGGAAATGCCATAAAATTTTAGTGCAACTCTTCCAGAGGTAGCGCACAAGAGAAACTATGAAGAGCCACCAAGAATATCATTCCCAAGTAGGGCACACTCTCTAAGAGAACCATAACCTAGAAATAGTGAAACTATCACAACTGTAGTTGCAACTACCTAGTGCACACTGTAGAAGGAGAATTGTGTGTTTGTACAAATGAAATGATCCATCTCTATATTTATACTAATCTAGGTGCCTGTCTGGGGCCGAATTCTATTATAGGTCTTCATATTTACTTTATCATTTTCCAGGGTGTTCTTCAACTGTTCAATGGTGTTATTTTGACTTCTAGAATCTTATTCTTCTCTAAGAAAACTTGTCTAGGAGGGAATACCTCCCGCAACTAACAAAACATCAACACTCTCTCTTATATAGAGAGGTATTCTTCCAAGATGTTTTCTTCTAGTTGTCTGATGACTACCACTATAGTCCAATGACTATACTATAATCATCTAGTAGCCCCAAGGCTACTACCATGCCATCTAGGAGCACAACACTGTAATCAACTAGTAGCACATAGCTACTACCATGCAACCCAACAATCAACTAGTAGCACAAATCTACTACCATGTTATCCAGTAGTCTCCATGACTATGTAGCAACCAACTAGTAGCACAAATCTACTACCATGTTATCCAACAATCAACTAATAACACAAAGCTACTACCATGCTATCCAACAATCAACTAGTAGCACAAAGCTACTACCATGTTGTCACGACTATGCAACAATAAACTAGTAGCACCAAGGTACTACCATTCTATCTAAATATAGTCTCCATGACTATGCAACAATCAACTAGTAGCACACACCTACTACCATGCCATCAACCATAGTCATGATTTGTAATCAACTAGTAGCTACAAAAGCTACTACCATACAATCCAATGATCTCCATGACTATGCAACAATAAAATAGTAGCACATAGGTACTACCTTTCCATCAGCCATAGTCATATCCTACAATCAATTAGTATCCTACTACCATGTAGTCCAATGGTCTACATGACTATGAAACAATCAACTAGTAGCACACAACCACTACCATGCCATCAACCATAGTCATATCCTGCAATCAACTAGTAGCTACACAAGCTACTACCATGCAGTCAAAAATCTCCATGACTGTGTAGAAATCAACTAGTAGCACACAACTACTACCATGTCGTCAACCATATTCATAGTCTCATGATGATGAATCTCGTAGCACGAAGCTACTCCCATAGTCTCCACGACTATGCTATGATGTTTCTCCTCTCTTGGTAGCCCTTTTCACACCCATCCATTGAGCATGACTACCATATCACTCCCTCAGTCACTCTGCATGACTGATCTGGGAAGCCCTTGTCCAAAGGGAAGTCTTATAGAGGAGAAACATCATACCTCCCTTTCAATGAGGGTGGACATTCTGCATCACGCTAAGCTTGTCTATGGAGTACTCATACTTTACTCTAGACAAAGGGTTGGTGATAATGTTCGCTATATGCTCATTTGTGGATATGTACTGGAGCTCCACTACTCCTCTCTTCATCATGTATTAGATGTAATGGTATT
Source organism: Picea engelmannii (assembly GCA_009831015.1). Taxonomy (NCBI): domain Eukaryota; kingdom Viridiplantae; phylum Streptophyta; class Pinopsida; order Pinales; family Pinaceae; genus Picea; species Picea engelmannii. The sequence goes on from ML862205.1 coordinate 16,157, forward strand.
TTATCTCTGTATGCTTTGAATTGTCATGGAAGACATGATTATCTGAAAGATTATCATAACTTTGATTATCACAATATATCAAGGTTGGCTCCAACTCTAGATCAAATAACCCTGCAAGCAACTTTCGAAGCCATATTGCTTCATGACTTGCAACACTAGATGCAATATACTCTACCCATGCTATATTGAGTGCCACTAACATCTATTTTTTGCTTAACCATGAGATCGTACCTGATCCCAAACTGAAGCAACATCTTGATGTGCTTTTCTTTTCCACTGCACTCGCTGCCCAGTCAGAGTCTACATAACCTTGCATCTTTAATTCACTATCCAAGACATATCCATGTCCATATCCAACTGTACCATGTAGGTACCTCAACACATGCTTTGTTGCTATCCAATGTACATGTCTAGTCTCAACCATGTATTAACTCAATGTGTCCATTGAAAAACATATATCTGACCTAGTATTAACCAAGTACATCAAGGATCTAATCAATTGTTTGTACATTGTGGGATCAACCAAATATGAAGATGAATCACTCAAGAGATTCAAATTCATAACCATAGGTGTGGTCATGGACTTACAACCCATCATCGTGAATCCCTGCAGGATCTCAACTATATATATTTTTCTTGGCTAATGAAAATCTCATTTGGCCTCTACCACACCTCTAATCCTATCAAATCCAGATCCTTCATTTAAAACTCTAAAGTGAGCTTCCTCTTGCACCCATCTGTGAGCTACTCACCCCCTGTAAGAAATAGGTCATTTAATATCGAGGGAAAACCATCCCCAGGCTCATCAAATAACTGTCTGTTCTGGCATACCATGCCCCGGGTGCCTGCTTAAGCCCGTACAAATATTTCTTCAATTTGTAGACATGAGAATCCTTCTCATATATCTTGTGGTTGCTCTATGTACACTTCTTCTAGCTACTGGAGCAAGTGTCTCGTCATAATATTCTCCCTCTTTCTGGGAGAATATTCTAGCCACAAATATCGCTTTGTACTTCTCTATATTTTCATCTGCATCATGCTTGATCTTGTATATTCACTTGGAAGTCACCACTGACTTCCCTTCTGGTCTCAGAACCACTTCCCACACATAATTCTTCATGATGGATTCATACTCTTCCATCATGGAATCCTTCCACACTTGCTACTTCGCAACTTCCTCATAAGTGGAAGGCTCTGAATCAATGATCCTCCTCATCAGCGCTACATTGATGGAAAAATTGTGGGGTCTCTTGTTGTCTCTGGAATTGAGGAAAAATACATATCCCAGTCCTTCTGACTGGCTACCTCCTCTGTCACTGTAGAAAAGTCTACTGAAACAAGGGAATCCTCCCAGGAGGTCTCATTTCTCCTTGAAGTCTTTGAAGATTCGATATAGCCTCCTCAACTCATGGCACCTATCTGTCAGTCCTAGAAGACATCTCTCTCTCCCATCTGAATCCAAGGGGGAAATTCCTTTGAATGACCTGGTCTTACTTTGAGTCGGCTAACTCTATCTGAGATCATGATCACTTTGAGTCTGCATGATTCCACTACATCTGCTGACTTCCTCTGAAGTTTGATCTCATATGAACTGTACTGGGAGGTTTATCCTCCCTACTGGATCATGAGGGATAACTCCTTTGGAGCTCTAGATCCTTCTGAGTTAGTACTTGGTGGGGCCATATTCCTCACCATTGGTGGAGCCATATAATCCTCCTCATGATATGGATCATCAATTCCATATAACTACATACCCTTTGCATCCTGCAAAGTATCATGGGACCATCCTGGTCTCTTCCTGGTCACTGTAATGTTTCTAGGTAGGCCCTTATATCTCTAATGACTCTTCCTCATGATATGAAGAGTGATCAACTGAATCAAAGGGATATGCATGGTCATCTTCAAAGCCTTCTTCTCCTTACAATCAATCTCCATATGAGATACTCTGTATCTCACAAAAGTACCCTTCTTTCCAGAAGGTTTTAACTTCATCCTCTTCTCTTTTGGTACATGGATGTGTACGGTCATGTGCAAGAATCTATCTCTGGATAATATGATCCATGTCTCAGTTAGAGACCATCTAATATATTTCCTCCTAAAATCATCATTATAGCTCCCTCTCAGAGCTATCACTTGTGACCTGCCTACAAAAAGAGCAACAACAAGGGAAAATAGCAAACAAGAGCAACATTCTTATGATAAGAACAATAATAAAAAACAAGAACAAGAACAATCATTACAATAGCTCTGTCTTAGAGCTATCACTTGTTACTTGCTTGAGACAAGAGCTAAAACAAAATACAATAACAAGAAATACGAACAACACTCTTCAACACTCTTCCAATGTTGTGACCAATCATTCCTCCATAGTAACCTGCCCGGGACAAAGTAAAAAACCAAGAACATCTCCTATAAGATATCAATTTCATTTGTAAATAAGTGCATCATTAGTACATGATGATCATTGTACTAACAGTATTCAAGTGTCACTAAACATTTGATAGCAATTGCAGCAATATAATTCTAAAGACTTTTATTCTAGTTACAACACTTAGGCTGCAACAATATAAAATATCAAACCTGATATGCAAACCTGAAGTATAGCTACTGCTATCCCATTTGAGTTGTTATATACTGTAGAAGACATTGTCATTGTTACCTCCAACTCTTGGGATTTCTTTGAGTGCACTAGATCTAAGATCCCTTGGGATCTACTATCACTGCTTGGACAAAGGTCCTTTTGCCAAATGTACATTTCTTGGAAACTCCCTCATTTTATATACGAGTGCACCAGTGTTTTGTCTTCTAATCTGAGACATTACATCAATAATAAAAGTTATAAATCTTAATAAGAAGATTCAATGTCCAGGAAAATGTCAACAAGCCTAAAACCATAAAAATTCAACTTTGAGGGAAAGAAAATCTGAAATATGCAACATGTGTCCTAGGGAAAGGTGAGACGATCTATGCTAAAATTTGTCCCACTCAAATTAATAATAAGTGCTCAACGATATTGAAAAAATAAAACTGTGCAACGATAGATTGCATGTGCAACGACAAATCTCAATAATGTGGTAAATCTCACGATCTTGCTTCCAATGGTTAGACTGTTCTGAAGGTAACCAACTTTGATACCATGTTAGATTTTCATTAGTGTTGTTAACATTAGATTTACCATATCATTTTGATATTCTTTTAACATTTAATAACCACATACTGAAATATATAAGAAATAGATAAACAAGCACAAGAAGACACAAATATTTATCCTGGGAAAACCCCAAACTCAGGGAAAAACCCAACCAACTTTTCTTAGAGAGAATATTCCATTAAAACCATGAACAAGCTCTATTCACAAGAGCAAACCTATAATTAAGAAACCCTGATAACAAATACTTATCTCTTCTTCTTTTCAAACCCTAGCAAGGGTAGAAAATTGAGTAGCACCACAGAATTGGCACAAGATAGGCACATCACTAGAGTAAGATAACACACCACATAATTGGCAACTGGTAACTGCAACTACAACTGTAATTGCAACTAGCACTGCAACTACAACTGGAACTGAAACTGCAACTGTAACTGGAATGAAGCAACTTCACAACACCACACAAT
>ML862206.1:27923-42347 GCA_009831015.1 Picea engelmannii
TAGGGGTTTTTCATGCTGAAGGATTCTAAGCTTACTGTTTCCTGAAGTTCTTTCCCACCAAAAATTTAGATTTCCAACAAATCCCCATGTGATACGGAGTGCAAGATCACTCCAAGACACTTTATCTTTAAATAATAGTTTCTATGTCTTTGCCCATGCATGCCATCCTTAGATAATAGCTTCTATTTTTGTTTTAGATTTACAATCAAGATTAGAAATAGGAGCTGTATGAACATGTTTGATAGAACTTTGAGGTTGTCCATCAATATCCATAGGAGCTTTCTTAGTTCCTTTGTACCTGGCATTACACCATTGTTCCCATGCAGATGTACGATTAGAAGTGCTAGGTTTTTCTTCTTCTTCTTTATTTGTTTCTCCTTCCAATGATTTTATGGAGAAACCTTGCTCATTAGAAGAAATATGTACAAGAGCTAATTGGCTTTCAATACTAGCCTGATTGATTTGTTTTAGACAAGACTCTAGATCAGATAGTTGGGTTTTGACCAGATTTAGCTTATCAGAGGCTAGTTGGCAAATTTCTGCAATCCTAATAAGAGTAGGATTTTTCAAACTAGAAGCCAATTGCTTTAGAGACAAAACTTTTTTGTCAGTAGGAGAAGAGGGACTAAAAAATGAAAAGGTTGCATCCTGAGTTAATAAAGCTGGAGAAGCAGGCTAAGATTCTTCTTGATATGATTCTTTCATATTAGCTATTGCTTGCTCAATAATTTCTAGCTTCTCTAAGATAGTATGTAGCTATGTTTTTATCTCATCTTGATTTTGCAATAGTTGATCCATTTCTGAATGTAATCCATTCATATGATTTTTGGTTTTGATTACATCCTGAGCAAGATCATCTATATTTTGTGCTAAACACACAGACTGATAATTTGAATAGTTATGTAATCTGATAATCTCAGTAGAAGCTTCAGCATCTGATTTCCTATACTTCATAAAGTCAAGATCAGCTACTAGATCATTGTTAAATCTAGGAACATGATTTCCTGGACCTAGATGTCTAGATGGTAGCTCTGTCCTTTTCTCTTTAGTACTCCTTGGTAAAGGTGAATCAAACATTTTGATTGTTGGGACAGCTAGATCTTGGCATTCAGGACACTCTGTATGTTGGCCATGGTGCACTATTTTGGTCTGATAAGTCCTGAAATTAGTAGGAACAGGTGGAGCAGAAGTAGATGCAACTGGATTAGAAGGTTCTTGAGTAGGAACATTGCGTTTGTATTAATAACAGTTCTTTGAACCTTTTGAATGATGCAACAAATGATCATCAAGCTTGCTACGACCTGAAACAGGTTTATATACAGGAGTTCTTGGAGGAGAATGTACAGACGAATGTCTAGCAGAATCAGAAGTGGAAGTGCTGGTAGACAAACTTGAGAATTGTCTCTCTAAATTTTGTATTCTCTGACTTTGAGACCTTCCAAGCTTTAATACTAGGTTACTCGCATTATTTAGGGAGACAGTAAGTTCTTTAGGCATTGGAGGCTTTATCTTTGCAGAGATTGGTTCATATTCTGCTGACCATTCTTCGATTTCTGTGAGCTAACAGAAACCAAGTGAAAGAGGGGAGACATTCCCTGGGCCAACCACCATGCCTTCAGCTTGAGCGCGATTAAGAAGCTTAGGATTTAACATAGGCATAGTAGTAGACACGAAACGCAGACAGATGGAAGAATGCAATTGGGCTATTTTTTATCCTTCGGCCATGTTAAAGCCTGCAAATTGGACATAGTCTTGTAACAAGGAATTTATATAAGGATCTCTGAGGGATACCTGATATCGGGGTAATGTTGATGACCAAACAGGACCATTGTGGAGTGGGGCTTGAAAACCAGAAATCAAGGCGTCCTGAAAGGTATTATGCCATGAGTCTATGATACATAAAAGAGCATTTGTATCCAGGCCGGGATGTACAAGAGGATTGACACCAAACTGGATTAAACCTGGCTCTAATACCAATTTTACCAAAGTACGCTTCAGAGCGGACACAGGACCTCAAACATATATATTACACTTGAGATCAGTGTTTTTCATTTGCTAACTCAGGATCCCGAAGGCAAGAGAAGCAAAGAGGATACACACTGCTCGACTCGACTATTACTAAGACTCACTCACTCCCCAATTCCGGATGTCCAAATGAGGAGAGGAGGCACTTATTTATACATCTCTGAGCAGGTTCCCGGTAATGGACTACGGACAAATGCCAGTTACCAAGATTCTTCGAAAACTCTAGATGGGGCAGATGTGGACTACAGCTGTTATCTCATCCCTTGGAGGCTCGTCCATATGGGGACCCATCATAGCTTTTACGGAAAGATAGGACTAAAGTAATTATTGTCTGTCCTTATAATATCTAAGATTCCTATCTTTACACTGTGGAGTTTACAGAACCCACGAACCGTCGGGACACCACTGTCGGCCCGATAGACATGAAAGAATATTACATTATTACAACTTTTATTTCAAATTATGGACATAAGGGTCCATCACGCTTCTAACATATTCTGAATATTAAATTCAGCTACAGAGTCAAAAGAGAAATCACTATTATATTCGTGGCTGGAAGGAGGTGAACTATGATCTGATGAAAATGGAGGAAGCCCACTGAAGCTTCTGTAGAAAGGAGATCCTTGCATTGTTGGGATTAATTCATTATCTGGAACACAGATATTACCATAATATGTACTGCTAACTTTGAATCAAGGAGGCTCACTGAGGCCTGTTGGAGCTATCTTGAGATCACTTCCCATATAGGACAAGCTGAACACAAACCAGGCTTCATGTTGTGATGTTTCACAAACTTCTGCATGAAACCATATCTTAAATGCATCTTTGTCGGTATCTTTGAAGAAGTCTGCATCTCTTGGGCAATAATTCCAGAATAGAAGATATAGCCACCCTGACCAAGAATAATAATGGTCTTTAAATAAATCACATTCAAATGTTAGCCAACAACATCCATCATATTTAATTTGGTGAAGGATCATGCAGTAGTCTTCATATGTCAAGTATGGAGTGTAGAGGCTTATATAAACTTGGCCTTGATGAGGTCCACCAGTCATTATTCCTCTGAACAAATCTCTCCTTTCTCTAAAATAATGGCCAAAAGATTCATAGCCACTATACTTTTGTACCCAAAATTCTAATATCTGCAAGCAAGCAGGACTATTCTTTATACATCACACTAGACAATCAAAACATAAGCAGTATTTACAATTTATACAAACCAAGATCCATTTGAATCCTGGTGTTGCCTCCCTGGATATAGCAGTCAAGGAGGATGAAGCCATTTTATGGTTTTATCTTGTTGTTTTGCAGGAGAGGCTTCTCTTGTAAGTAAATATGCGATACAATTTTCTTTTCCTGGCTTATATTGAATATCAAAAGCATAACCATCTAGCCAGAGACTCCATCGCAGCACTCTGTTGTTTCCCTGTTCAAGCAGCTTATGATTAGTCAAAATCCCTTTCATATGTTTCAAATCTATTCTCACAATAAAATGTACAGGCTTAAGAAACATTCTATATTTCTTGATGCCATTTTTGACAGTAAGAATTTCTTTATGTGAAGAGGGATATTTTGACTCTGTGTCACTAAAGCATCCAGAGGTATACATACAAACTTCCTCCAGTTTAGTTCCATTCTTCTGAAGGAGGACTGCAGCCCATGTTTCATGTGATGCATCAGTTTCTAATACAAGTTTCATGGACAAGTCTGGGAGGTGTAGTTTAGGAAGGTTCTGGATCTTCTGCTTAATGATCTGGACAACTTGTGTCATTTTATAGTTCCAGGGTATGGCTTTACTCAATCTCCTTTGTAGGATTCTCACATCCTTTGCTTGATTCTCATAGAATTGCCGAATATAATTGAGACAACCCAAGAACCTTTGAAGTTGCTTAATATCCAAAATCTCATCAGGAAACTCAGATAATTTTTTCAGAACATGATCTTGGAGTTCTACTTCTCCTTGTGAGAGTATTAATCCAAGATATTCAATCTTTGATTGTGCCCAACTCAGCTTAGATTTGCTGAGCACTAATCCATGTTTAAATAAAAGCTCATAGACAGAATTTAAATGATGTAAATGTTGTTTAATATCTACAGAGCATATCAACAAGTCATCTATATATACAATGACAAAAGGAAGGTGTCTGAATATATCATCCATTCTTTTTTGAAACTCTGAAGGAGCATTTTTCAAGCCGAATGGCATGACCTTCCACTGATACTATCCTTGTGGAACAACAAAAGCTGTTTTATACCTATCTGCAGGAACAATACCTATTTGCTAGAATCCGCTTTTAAGATCAAATTTGCTAAACACATTACATTTGCCAATTTTAGAGAATAGCAACTCTTTACTGGGCAATGGGAATCTGAGAGGTAACAAGGATTCATTTAAAGCCCTATAATTGATAACCATCCTAGGTTTACCTCTTTTTTGTTCACTATGTTTATTAACATAAAATGCTGGACATGCCCATGGACTTTTGCTAGTCTCTATTAATTTTCTCTACAATAATTCTCCTATTTCCTTTTTACAGTATTCTAACTCTGTAGGAGACATATGGTTTGCAGAGGCCTTCTGTGGTTTTCGCAAATAATCTTCCTTGTAAGGCAGATTAACAAAGTATTTCTCTCTAATCCAGAAAGCATCAGGATAGTCAGAAGTGCAATCTTTTTTAATATTTTCCTTAATTTCTCTGATTGCTTCTAAACCATGTTTATTAACATGATTGACTATCTTCTGGATCTTAATCAGGCTTTTTGCAGAATGTTCCAATTTCTTTGCAGATTCTTTTTCAATAATTTTGCTTTCATAAACAGTCTTGCTAGGAACTTTCAAAATCTTATTATTTACATGCATCTGTACATACTGGTTGCCTACAGTGAATGGTAGACATTTATTGACAAAATCCTGTCCTAGGAGGATATCTGATCCAATATCAAAACTGTATAAAGTTACTGGTATTCTTTGTTCCTGAATATAAATTGGGAAGTCTGGAGCTATAAACTCAATTTTCAACTCTGTCTTATTAACAGCTCTAAATGATAGATTTATAGGCTTCCAATAATAATCAGGAATTGCCCCATGCTTTGCACAGGAATTCATAGCACCAGTATCAATCTGAGCATCTAAAGTATACTCAAGATATCCTGAAACTCTAATCTGTATCGAGATGACAATTCTATCATCAAATCCTTTCAACATTTTATTTTCTGAAAATATAGCCTCTTGTTCTTCCTGGAATAACTCTTTCTCAAATTCTTCATTTCTCTTTTCCTTTAAGAATTTCAGTTCCTCTTTTTGCTGTTTCAAAGTTCTCCATATCTGGCGAACTAATACTTACTTCTCATGAATTTCATCTTCTAGATGAAATATAGTATTTTCAAGAGAATCATCTATATCTCTAGAAGAGGGATTGTATTGTTGAATAGCTTTGCCTCTAGTCTCCTGAGATGTATTCTGAAGTAGAGGAGGATGACTAGAAGGATGTTCAAACTCAGCATCAGTGGGAGTGTAGTGTTGTATACTCACCACGCTAGGCTGCTGGAGAGACTGGATTTGTTGATTAAGTTGTTCAAGCTGGGAAGTATAGAGATCATATAAATGGAACTGTCCAGGGGTTAAGGCTGAGAGTTTATGTTGGAGAGTGGATCGTTGAGAGAGGAGGGAATTAAGATCCAAAAACAAAGACATCATCTTTATGTCAATAAAGTTAAGGGCATCAGGCTGGAAGGAATCATCAGAATCATCAGAAGAAGCAGGAGAATTAGGTTGGGTGTCAGTATCACTATCATCGGATAATCATAAATATTCACCATCTGAACGGTGAGAGACCATATCCCATTCTGCAGGATCATACCCTGTCGAGAAAATATCCATGATCTTAATCTGAACTTTGGTCTTCGACCGTAGAGGAAACTGTGACGCCCAGTGGCCAGGCTTTTTACAGATAAAACATTGGGTTTGCTTGGCATGGGAATTCTGTGGTCTTCTTCTAAAATAGACTTTTCTTCTAGGAATAGAAAACCTGCGAGGATATTTTTTAGAAAAAGGTTTTCTTTTGTGTTTGCAGTTGCAATCCTGCCTAGATTCATGCTTATGAGATTTCTTGTGATGTGAACAGCCAAAATTTGATGTTTCATTGAAAATTTCACATACAGAGGAATCAAATCCTAGATGTTTCTGTAAAGACTTTTCTGTCTTTTTCCTGATGCATTCATTTTGCAGGGTTGTTACAATTTGTTCTTGTAAGCCTGCAAGAGAGGGTGTTTCAATATCTATATCTAGATCTTCTAATCTTGTTCTGACTAGATCTGCAGTTTTACCAGGCATGGATGAGAGATATTTTCTCAAATAGGCTGGGCTATTAGGATCTGGAACTTTGTATAACATAGCTTGCATAGTACAAAAATAATCAGGGAGTTTTTTAAGGTGGCATAGTCTTTGGCTCATGAATAGATCAGCATAATGACTCATATTTACTCGTATATCACCATAGAATTCATGTACTACGACTTTTATGAGTTCATCTAGGGGTTTTTCATGCTGAAGGATTCTAAGCTTACTGTTTCCTGAAGTTCTTTCCCACCAAAAATTTAGATTTCCAACAAATCCCCATGTGATACGGAGTGCAAGATCACTCCAAGACACTTTATCTTTAAATAATAGTTTYTRTGTCTTTKCCCATGCATGYCATCCTTRGATAATAGCTTCTATTTYTGTTTTAGATTTACAATCAAGATTAGAAATAGGAGCTGTATSAACATGTTTGATRGAACTTTGAGGYTRTCCATMAATATCCATAGGAKCTTTCTTAGTTCCTTTGTACCTGGCATTACACCATTGTTCCCATGCAGATGTACGATTAGAAGTGCTAGGTTTTTCTTCTTCTTCTTTCTTTGTTTCTCCTTCCAATKCTTTTATGGAGAAACCTTGCTCATTAGAAGAAATATGTACAAGAGCTAATTGGCTTTCAATACTAGCCTGTTTGGTTTGTTTTAGACAAGACTCTAGATCAGATAGTTGGGTTTTGACCAGATTTAGCTTATCAAAGGCTAGTTGGCAAATTTCTGCAATCCTAATAAGAGTAGGATTTTTCAAACTAGAAGCCAATTGCTTTAGAGACAAAACTTTTTTGTCGGTAGGAGAAGAGGGACAAAAAAATGAAAAGGTTGCATCCTGAGTTAATAAAGCTGGAGAAGCAAGCTGAGATTATTCTTGATATGATTCTTTCATATTAGCTACTGCTTGCTCAATAATTTCTAGCTTCTCTAAGATAGTATGTAGCTGTGTTTTCAGCTCATCTTGATTTTGCAATAGTTGATCCATTTCTGAATGTAATCCATTCATATGATTTTTGGTTTTGATTACATCCTGAGCAAGATCATCTATATTTTGTGCTAAACACGCAGACTGATAATTTGAATAGTTATGTAATCTGATAATCTCAGTAGAAGCTTCAGCATCTGATTTCCTATACTTCATAAAGTCAAGATCAGCTACTAGATCATTGTTAAATCTAGGAACATGATTTCCTAGACCTAGATGTCTAAATGGTAGCTCTGTCCTTTTCTCTTTAGTACTCCTTGGTAAAGGTGAATCAAACATTTTGATTGTTGGGACAGCTAGATCTTGGCATTCAGGACACTCTGTATGTTGGCCATGGTGCTCTATTTTGGTCTGATAAGTCCTGAAATTAGTAGGAACAGATGGAGCAGAAGTAGATGCAACTGGATTAGAAGGTTCTTGAGTAGGAACATTGCATTTGCAGTAATAGCAGTTCTTTGAACCTTTTGAATGATGCAACAAATGATCATCAAGGTTGCTACGACATGAAACAGGTTTATATACAGGAGTTCTTGGAGGAGAATGTACAGATGAATGTCTAGCATAATCAGAAGTGGAAGTGCTGGTAGACAAAATTGAGAATTGGCTGTCTAAATTTTGTATTCTCTGACTTTGAGACCTTCCAAGCTTTAATACTGGGTTACCCGCATTATTTAGGGAGACAGTAAGTTCTTTAGGCATTGGAGGCTTTATCTTTGCAGAGATTGGTTCATATTCTGCTGACCATTCTTCGATTTCTGTGAGCTGACAGAAACCAAGTGAAAGAGGGGAGACATTCCCTGGGCCAACCACCACGCCTTCAGCTTGAGCGCGATTAAGAAGCTTAGGATTTAACATAGGCATAGTAGTAGACACGAAACACAGACAGATGGAAGAATGCAATTGGGTTATTTTTTATCCTTCGGCCATGTTAAAGCCTGCAAATTGGACATAGGCTTGTAACAAGGAATTTATATAAGGATCTCTGAGGGATACCTGATATCGGGGTAATGCTGATGACCAAACAAGACCATTGTGGAGTGGGGCTTGAAAACCAGAAATCAAGGTGTCCTGAAAGGTATTATGCCGTGAGTCTATGATACATAGAAGAGCATTTGTATCCAAACCGGGACGTACAAGAGGATTGACACCAAACTGGATTAAACCTATATGGATATATTCGTACCCATGACTCAGACCCCATTGAATGTCTGCTTCTTGTATTAAAGGTATCTGATACACGGACTGGCCAAGTGAGATAGGGACATTTACAGAACAATATCTTATGAGTGTAGTAGCCTTAAACTGGAAAATAGAGATATCATAAATATCTTTCGCAGGAATTTCAGGCATGCGCCAGTTGGGATCTGGCTCATATTCCTGGGCTAACAAACGGACATTATAGAGAGGTTTATTACTGGACTGACTAAGAAGTTTAGTATACCATTTACTAAGCTTATACTTAACAAGAGAGGACAGATCATGAGATGAAGTGTCTTTCTGTGAAGCCATTATAAATTATTGCTACTTCTGGCGAAACTCCTTCAAATGTTGCAGGTAAGCAATAAATAAGAAGGTAAGTTCAACTTACAATGAGTCTAAGACACTGGCAACAGCAGACGGCGTATCTTCGGCACCAAAACGTTGATTTAAAATGCTTACTATCCTGCGACCAAACACCTTCAGCTGAACACTTCAACTTATCATAGCATTGCACATCTCACAACCAGAGTTCCCAGACACAAGGCTCACTTATAATAACAAGACTTCAAAACTCTTTTTATATTAATCTGTCGATCTCAGTTACACAGATAAGATGCAGGAGGCATCTGTTACAGACACATATATTCGAGATATATTTGCACAGAAAAGCAGGGCATTTAAGCTTGATCCATATTTCCCCTAAGGTACTTGGAAATCTCGGCTCCTGGCACACTGCTCAGGAAAATACTACCTCTGACAAACTTGGCTCTGATACCAATTTTACCGAAGTACACTTCAGAGCGGACACAGGACCTCAAACATATATATTACACTTGAGATCAGTGTTTTTCATTTGCTAACTCAGGATCCCGAAGGCAAGAGAAGCAAAGAGGATACACACTGCTCGACTCGACTATTACTAAGACTCACTCACTCCCCAATTCCGGATGTCCAAATGAGGAGAGGAGGCACTTATTTATACATCTCTGAGCAGGTTCCTGGTAATGGACTACGGGCAACTGCCAGTTACCAAGATTCTCCGAAAACTCTAGATGGGGCAGCTGTGGACTACAGCTGTTATCTCATCCCTTGGAGGCTCGGCCATATGGGGACCCATCATATCTTTTACAGAAAGATAGGACTAAAGTAATTATTTTCTGTCCTTATAATATCTAAGATTCCTATCTTTACACTATGGAGTTTACTGAACCCACGAACCGTCGGGACACCACTGTCGGCCCGATAGACATGAAAGAATATTACATTATTACAACTTTTATTTCAAATTATGGACATAAGGGTCCATCATGCTTCTAACATATTCTGAATATTAAATTCAGCTACAGAGTCAAAAGAGAAATCACTATTATATTCATGACTGGAAGGAGGTGAACTATGATCTGATGAAAACGGAGGAAGCCCACTGAAGCTTCTGTAGAAAGGAGATCCTTGCATTGCTGGGATTAATTCATTATCTGGAACACAAATATTACCATAATATGTACTGCTAACTTTGAAGCAAGGAGGCTCACTGAGGCCTGTTGGAGCTATCTTGAGATCACTTCCCATATAGGACAAGCTGAACACAAACCAGGCTTCATGTTGTCTTGCTTAATATCCAGAATCTCATCAGGAAACTCAGATAATTTTTTCAGAACATGATCCTGGAGTTCTACTTCTCCTTGTGAGAGTATTAATCCAAGATATTCAATCTTTGATTGTGCCCAACTCAGCTTAGATTTGTTGAGCACTAATCCATGTTTAAATAAAAGCTCATAGACAGAATTTAAATGTTGTACATGCTGTTTAATATCTACAGAGCATATCAACAAGTCATCTATATATACAATGACAAAAGGAAGGTGTCTGAATATATCATCCATTCTTTTTTGAAACTCTGAAGGAGAATTTTTCAAGCCGAATGGCATGACCTTCCACTGATACTATCCTTGTGGAACAACAAAAGTTGTTTTATACATATCTGCAGGAACAATACCTATTTGCCAGAATCCGCTTTTAAGATCAAATTTGCTAAACACATTACATTTGCCAATTTTAGAGAATAGCAACTCTTTACTGGGCAATGGGAATCTGAGAGGTAAAAAGGATTCATTTAAAGCCCTATAATTGATAACCATCCTAGGTTTACCTCTTTTTTGTTCACTATGTTTATTAACATAAAATGCTGGACATGCCCATGGACTTCTGCTAGTCTCTATTAATTTTCTCTGCAGTAATTCTCCTATTTCCTTTTTACAGTATTCTAACTCTGTAGGAGACATATGGTTTGCAGAGGCCTTCTGTGGTTTTGGCAAATAATCTTCCTTGTAAGGCAGATTAACAAAGTATTGCTCTCTAGTCCAGAAAGCATCAGGATAGTCATAAGTGCAATCTTTTTCAATATTTTCCTTAATTTCTCTGATTGCTTCTAAACCATGTTTATTAACATGATTGACTATCTTCTGGATCTTAATCAGGCTTTTTGCAGAATGTTCCAATTTCTTTGCAGATTCTTTTTCAATAATTCTGCTTTCATAAACAGTCTTGCTAGGAACTTTCAAAATCTTATTATTTACATGCATCTGTACATACTAGTTGCCTACAGTGAATGGTAGACATTTATTGACAAAATATTGTCCTAGGAGGATATCTGATCCAGTATCAAAACTATATAAAGTTACTGGTATTCTTTGTTCCTGAATATAAATTGGGAAGTCTGGAGCTATAAACTCAATTTTCAACTCTGTCTTATTAACAGCTCTAAATGATAGATTTATAGGCTTCCAATAATAATCAGGAATTGCCCCATGCTTTGCACAGGAATTCATAGCACCGGTATCAATCTGAGCATCTAAAGTATACTCAAGATATCCTGAAACTCTAATCTGTACAGAGATGACAATTCTATCATCAAATCCTTTCAACATTTTATTTTATGAAAATATAGCCTCTTGTTCTTCCTGGAATAACTCTTTCTCAAATTCTTCATTTCTCTTTTCCTTTAAGAATTTCAGTTCCTCTTTTTGTTGTTTCAAATTTCTCCATATCTGGCGAACTAATACTTCCTTCTCATGAATTTCTTCTTCTAGATGAAATATAGTATTTTCAAGAGAGTCATCTGTATCTCTAGAAGAGGGATTGTATTGTTGAATAGCTTTGCCTCTAGTATCCTGAGATGTATTCTGAAGTAGAGGAGGATGACTAGAAGGATGTTCAAACTCAGCATCAGTGGGAGTGTAGTGTTGTATACTCACCACGCTAGGCGGCTGGAGAGACTGGATTTGTTGATTAAGCTGTTCAAGCTGGGAAGTATAGAGATCTTATAAATGGAACTGTCCAGGGGTTAAGGCTGAGAGTTTATGTTTGAGAGTGGATCGTTGAGAGAGGAGGGAATTAAGATCCACAAACGAAGACATCATCTTTATGTCAAGAAAGTTAAGGGCATCAGGCTAGAAGGAATCATCATAATCATCGGAAGAAGCAGGAGAATTAGGTTGGGTGTCAGTATCACTATCATCGGATAATGATAAATATTCACCATCTGAACGGTGAGAGACCATATCCCATTCTGCAGGATCATACCCTGTCGAGAAAAGATCCATGATCTTAATCTGAACTTTGGTCTTCGACCACAGAGGACACTGTGACGCCCAGTGGCCAGGCTTTTTACAGATAAAACATTGGGTTTGCTTGGCATGGGAATTTTGTGGTCTTCTTCTAAAATAGACTTTTCTTCTAGGCATAGAAAACCTGCGAGGATATTTTTTAGCAAAAGGTTTTCTTTTGTGTTTGCAGTTGCAATCCTGCCTAGATTCATGCTTATGAGATTTCTTGTGATGTGAACAGCCAAAATTTGATGTTTCATTGAAAATTTCACATACAGAGGAATCAAATCCTAGATGTTTCTGTAAAGACTTTTCTGTCTTTTTCCTGATGCATTCATTTTGCAGGGCCGTTACAATTTGTTCTTGTAAGCCTGCAAGAGAGAGTGTTTCAATATCTATATCTAGATCTTCTAATCTTGTTCTGACTAGATCTGCAGTTTTACCAGGCATGGATGAGAGATATTTTCTCAAATAGGTTGGGTTATTAGGATCTGGAACTTTATATAACATAGCTTGCATAGTACAAAAATAATCAGGGATTTTTTTAAGGTGGCATAGTCTTTGACTCATGAATAGATCAACATAATGACTCATATTTACTCGTATATCACCATAGAATTCATGTACTACGGATTTTATGAGTTCATCTAGGGGTTTTTCATGCTGAAGGATTCTAAACTTACTGTTTCCTGAAGTTCTTTCCCACCAAAAATTTAGATTTCCAACAAATCCCCATGTGATACGGAGTGCGAGATCACTCCAAGACACTTTATCTTTAAATAATAGTTTCTGTGTCTTTTCCCATGCATGCCATCCTTGGATAATAGCTTCTATTTTTGTTTTAGATTTACAATCAAGATTAGAAATAGGAGTTGTATCAACATGTTTGATGGAACTTTGAGGCTTTCCATCAATATCCATAGGAGCTTTCTTAGTTCCTTTGTACCTAGCATTACACCATTGTTCCCATGCAGATGTACGATTAGAAGTGCTAGGTTTTTCTTCTTCTTCTTTCTTTGTTTCTCATTCCAATGCTTTTATGGAGAAACCTTGCTCATTAGAAGAAATATGTACAAGAGATAATTGGCTTTCAATACTAGCCTGTTTGGTTTGTTTTAGACAAGACTCTAGATCAGATAGTTGGGTTTTGACCAGATTTAGCTTATCAAAGGCTAGTTGGCAAATTTCTGCAATCCTAATAAGAGTAGGATTTTTCAAACTAGAAGCCAATTGCTTTAGAGACAAAACTTTTTTGTCGGTAGGAGAAGAGGGACAAAAAAATGAAAAGGTTGCATCCTGAGTTAATAAAGCTGGAGAAGCAAGCTGAGATTATTCTTGATATGATTCTTTCATATTAGCTACTGCTTGCTCAATAATTTCTAGCTTCTCTAAGATAGTATGTAGCTGTGTTTTCAGCTCATCTTGATTTTGCAATAGTTGATCCATTTCTGAATGTAATCCATTCATATGATTTTTGGTTTTGATTACATCCTGAGCAAGATCATCTATATTTTGTGCTAAACACGCAGACTGATAATTTGAATAGTTATGTAATCTGATAATCTCAGTAGAAGCTTCAGCATCTGATTTCCTATACTTCATAAAGTCAAGATCAGCTACTAGATCATTGTTAAATCTAGGAACATGATTTCCTAGACCTAGATGTCTAAATGGTAGCTCTGTCCTTTTCTCTTTAGTACTCCTTGGTAAAGGTGAATCAAACATTTTGATTGTTGGGACAGCTAGATCTTGGCATTCAGGACACTCTGTATGTTGGCCATGGTGCTCTATTTTGGTCTGATAAGTCCTGAAATTAGTAGGAACAGATGGAGCAGAAGTAGATGCAACTGGATTAGAAGGTTCTTGAGTAGGAACATTGCATTTGCAGTAATAGCAGTTCTTTGAACCTTTTGAATGATGCAACAAATGATCATCAAGGTTGCTACGACATGAAACAGGTTTATATACAGGAGTTCTTGGAGGAGAATGTACAGATGAATGTCTAGCATAATCAGAAGTGGAAGTGCTGGTAGACAAAATTGAGAATTGGCTGTCTAAATTTTGTATTCTCTGACTTTGAGACCTTCCAAGCTTTAATACTGGGTTACCCGCATTATTTAGGGAGACAGTAAGTTCTTTAGGCATTGGAGGCTTTATCTTTGCAGAGATTGGTTCATATTCTGCTGACCATTCTTCGATTTCTGTGAGCTGACAGAAACCAAGTGAAAGAGGGGAGACATTCCCTGGGCCAACCACCACGCCTTC
>WSFP011416317.1:0-23684 GCA_009831015.1 Picea engelmannii
AAGGAATAAGTTGAGAGAATAGTGGATTTGTAATTATGAAACTCTCATGTATAAAAGAGAGTGGTCTCTCTTCATTTTGGGGGAGTTAGAATCATGTAATTCATAATTTAGTCTTGTAATTAGGAGAAGGGGATTCTTAGCTTTGATTATTAGCTTTGTTATTCTTTCATGCTTTGTAATTTGACTCTTGTAATATAATTTGAGATTGATATATTGTGTGATCTCACATATGTCTTTTGTCATTCAACTCTTCACATGTTGTATTGTTTTCCTAGATTAATTTACTGCTTTCCTAGTTAGTCTTTCAATGCTTTCCTCGAACCAACATCTTTTGTATTCATGGTTGTCCCACAAGAACCAACCATAAGAAAGTTTTGCATGTTTTTACACATATTTTACATGCTATTACACATGTATTTTACATGCTGCTACTCTTGTATTTCAAGTCCTGGAAATATTCCTTATTAAAAAGACATCATCAATCAAAGCCAAAGTCTAAATGCTAAAAGTTCTTAAGAAGATCCATGCATGGTTGCATGAGGACATGCAAAAAGTTGAGTTGGGGGGTATGTTGGGCCTCATAAATTTCATTTTTATATCCTCTTTTTCCTTCACTATTCCTTACATTTCATCGTCCCATTAACCTTCCATCACACCATTTCCTTAATGATACTTGGGTTTCTCCTTATTATTTTCCATTGTATTCATTTTAATATTATAAGTGAATTTGTAATTAAATATTAGAAAAATGATATATTTTCATTATATATCAAGGTTGGATGAGTTTGATGATGTGTGCAGGCATATTTGAAAATTTTAACAAAGTCAAATATTACCACCTAACCTCAAATTCAAATTCATCTTCAAGCATTGAAGATTTGAAGAATATTTGGGACAATCATTCAAGCATATTCAAAGGAAAATATCATGGAGATTTTGATAGGATATCTTATCCAAGATATGAGTGGAGGATTTGAAGGAATAATTTGAGAGAATAATGGATCTATAATTATGACACTCATGTATATAAGAGAGTGTTCTCTCTTCATGAGGGTCATCGTATCATTCATAATTAGGGGATTAACTTGGGGAGATAGAGATCATGTAATTCATAATTTGGTCTTGTAATTAGGAGAAGGGGATTCTTAGCTTTATTATTCTTTCATGCTTTCTCATTTGAATCTTGTACTATAATTTGAAATTGATATATTGTGTGAGCTCACATATGTCTTTTGCCATTCAACTCTTCACATGTTGTATTGATTTCCTAGATTAATTTCCTTCTTTCCTAGTTAGTCTTTCAATGTTTTCCTAGATTAATTTCATTTCAGCAATTTAGATTAGATTACTTCTACTTCGGTCTTGCATATATAGTGTGTGTGCTTCATAAGCCTACGAACCTCGGATTGACAAATTAAATAGTTGGGCAAATACTACAACAAAATTAAACGACAATATTTCCGCCTAACATCAACATGATTCAATCACGGTGGTGGTTGACAAATTAACAAAGGCTATTCATTTTGTGCATGTGAAGACAACGCATACATCGGCTAATATTGCATAATTTTTCATGAAGGAAATTGCTAGGTTGGATGGGATACCTAGGACAATCATCTCAGAAAGAGATACAAAGTTTACCTCCAATTTCTAGAGGGGATTGTTTAAAGGATTTGGCACAAATCTAAACTTTAGCACAACATATCAGCCCCAATAGATGGGAAAACAGAGAGATTCAATCAAATAATTGAAGATATGTTGAGAATGTATGTGATGGATAAGCCATCCAAGTGGGAAGATTACTTACACTTGGTTGAGTTTGCATATAATAATGGGTATCAAGATTCATTGAGAATGAGCCCATTTGAAGCCTTGTATGGTAGGAAATGCAATACTCTAGTAAGTTAGGACAACCCAATAGATAGAGTGGTACTTGGGTAGGAGTTTCTCAAGGACATGGAAGACCAGGTGGTCAAGATCAAGCAAAATTTAAAGGCAGCTCAGGATAGACAAAAAGTTTATGCAGACAAAAACAGGACAGCTAGAGAATTTAAAGTAGGGGATCATGTACTTTTGAAAGTGAACCCCAAGAAAATATCTTTGAAATTGGGTAGTTGTACAAAGTTGGTAGCCAAATCTGTGGTCCATTTGAAATATTGGATAGAATAGGGTCAGTTACATACATGCTTGCATTACCTACTTCCATGAATGTGCATAATGTATGTCATGTCTCCTTACTAAAGAAATATGTACATGATCATAACCATATTATTGATTGGCATATGATTCAGGTAGATATAGAGGGATATTTTTAGGTTCAGCCAGTACAGGTATTGGACATAAAATTCAAAATGCTCTGGAACCAAGTTATAGAGCTGTTAAAATTTTAGTGGACCTACTACGGTCCTGAAGATGCTATCTAGGAGCATGAAGATGCCATGTGGGCAAAGTACCCACATATTTTTGAATAAATTTGATATTTTGATCTATATTTTGTATATGCATTGAGGACAATGCCAAAATAAGGGGGAGGGGATGTAACACCCCAAGTTTTAAACCATCATTTTTAATAATGTATTGTTACAATGCTAAGAGACTAGAGTTCCCAAACAATTATTAAAAGGCCAGTGTGCCCAAGACATGCAATTTTTTTATCATTATTAATAATAACTACATTGTTGGATGTTAGATGGAAAAGGACTAGAGTTATAGGGGGATATGATTCCACAAGAGAGGGGGCTTGAGGGGCTAAGTGTTTATTCCTATGTTAATTCCCGTTTTTTTTTCTAAGGGAGGGGATTGGTTACGTGAGCTTCTTGAGGAAGGCTAGGAGGTTCTTGATTTCCCCATAAAGTTACTTAAACTCACCTCTAGTCTGATGGGGGGTTTCAACTGATGGCTTGTTCATTAATTCCCTATACACACACTCATTTTTCCCTCAAGTACTCTCATGCATGCACTCCCATGCATGCATTTACCCATCCATTGATCCATCCTCACCTGCATCTTCGCTTAGTAAAGGGAACCGAGTTGTTAAGAATTAGCCATGATATAGTTGGTTGTAGTGGTCGCTGGTGTGATCTAATCGTGACCTGGAGCCTGCATGTCTAAAATGAATTGGCATGTGACCTGTTTTTTTCACAACTGTGAGTCATGAGAGTTCCATCATTGAGATTCTGGACTAGCTATGTTGGAGGCCCTATAAAATAAGGAGTACTGCCTGAGGGACTGCATGGCAGAGAAGGGTGGAGGTCCATTCTCTTGGGCTGTACAGGCTGGGTAGAAGAGAGTTGGGTACCTGGATTGTTGTGGGTGCTAGGAAACCTGTGAGATCTTGAGAGCTGACTGGTTTGGGAACCCAAGTACACTCTGGAACTGTCCTTATGGATTCATAGCCCTGGCTCAGGGGTGACACTATTGTTGAGATTTGGAGCAATGATGTCTACGGTTGGGTGTAATGTCCTTGGTCTACAACCAGTTGGTGTCACCTTATACAAAGATAAGTGCTCTCTGTTGTGATATTATTATCTGTGCATGAATGTATTTCATTGTGTATTTAATTATCCTTTAATTGAATCTTTAGAATATTCATGCTTGTTGGTTATTATTTTTCATGTCGTTAAATCTTTTCTTTTATGAATCCTTAAATAGTGAAAAAGGTATCGGTAATAGAAGGAAGTCCAAGGGTGGGATTGTAGGTAGCATACCCTGGTCTGTGGGTGGTTGGGGATGTTACATCAAGGATACAAAGAAAAAGGAAATATCATTATTTATTTATGCATCCTTTCAACATACTAAATTTTCCAAATGCAATTCAAATATAAAATTTCTTTAATCAATGTGCCAATATTGATGGCCACATTCACACCCAATGCACCCTTGCATTGATTTCAATTTGTCCACACTTTATGAAAAACACCTTTCCATGGTGTGTTGGATCTTAACCAACCTCTTCACCATAGGGCTTATTCATTCTCATTCATTATTGCAGTAGGAATGTACTTCCTACTACAGACTAATCATCATCCCAAATAAGTACACCTAAAACTAAAAGTTTCTCTTGAATGTAGCCAAGAATTATTCCTTTATTAGTAACCAGTGTGCCAACACTCATGGCCACCCAAATTTTCTTTTCTTTAAAACCTATACAATGAAATTAAAATATTGCAAGGTCCTCCTTCCTCAATGGAAAATCCATTGTATTCCTTTTATGCAAACATGCATTTGCTCGAAGAAAATCCATGCAATGTGCTAACTATGAGCACCTTTATTCCCAGTATCCTTATATTGGTCATTGTAACCATTGTACTCTTTACTCATGCATTTTATTGCAAGGATTATAATTCATACTTGAATGGAATATACTTCCTCTCTCTATTGCTCATATTCTTCTTTCTTGAATCTTACCTCGATTGGGTAGCAATAGCATACAACAACCAATCACAATTATTTTCATATCTTTAAGATAATGAAATCTTTTCAGAAGAAATTCTTGCCAAATTCCTTCATGCCTTATGCCACATAGGTATGGACATTTTTATACCTTCTCTGGATGCTAGCACCCACTCTAATATTACCTCATCGGTGGTGCTTTATGGGGACTTTTAAAGTCCCTTCAACAATCTTTTAACAACAACCTTCTCATAGTCATCCCTTGTGTGTGGTTGTCCATCATTGACAACTGTCTTTCTCAACAACTCCAATTCCTTTCTACACATGCCATACATCATAATTCTATTAGTTATTATGTAAAATAAAATTGCATGTATTGTAGCTTTCTAGTCATTAAAATATTTGCACACATCATCTTTCCAATTTTCTCTTATCCTAGAGATTGCATCAGACAACAAGAAAGGAGTTAAGGGATTCTTCCCTTTTTCCAACTTCTTCTACGCCACTTGGGATTTTTAGCCCAATTGAGTTATTTCTAAAGCCTCGCTGCCTTTACTTTTGCAATTAATCCCTGTTGGGATATTCCTTCTCTTTTCATTGAGCAACTTTGGTTAGGCCTCACCCTAACCTTTTTGGATACATCAACATGCTTTACTAGCAACATTTGCTCACAATGAAATATGAACCTGTGCATTTTTCACATTACCATTCAGTTATCATAATGGTCAATATTCATTTTTTAGTCTTCTGCTCATACATTTTGTTGCAAAATCAAATCCATAATTCTTACAAATATATGTGTGTGTGTGTAGGCTTGCAGCCCACTACTCAATTTCCATCAATCATTAAGGTTGTGACTATGTTCTCCTAACAGAGTCCTTACATAGTTCCTTCACAGGGAACTCCTTCAACATCCAAATTACTTATCACATATCCTTCACTATTTTTGATAGCCTCAACCTTAAGTTAGTTCAGTTGGTTATCAAATATTTCATAAGGAATATAAACATGCATATTTGTTATGCCTCCAGATTATTTATCCACACATATTCCTTGTTTTGTTAACTTACATCTATGATGTACTTAATCACATGCATAATCATAAGCCTATGTGTATCTGCCATAGGTATATTTTGTGGCTCACATACATATTTACATTAAAATCATCTAACTCATGATTGTTCACAATTGTTCTTATGCAGTCCTCAAAGGAATAATCATGTTTCATTTTATCATGACAACAGAGCATCCTTCTTCATTTACTCTTTCATCATATATGTGCATCACTTGCATGTTTAATATTAGTCTTCATGTTAAGCAACCTCACATTGTATTAGATTCATGCACTCAAGCATATAGAGACATAGCTAAACATGCATCATGAAAGATCATTGCTTGTACCCTTTTCCATGTCCTTCATGGACATATCAAACTTCCAGATCCGTCTCCCAATGATATTACTACCATTCTTATGAAAATTTCCATAGAGATACTCAACATTGAGCTTTCCCCTTGGTTGGGAACTTCCAGTGATTCACATCACATCCACCTGGCAGTTTAACATACATAGTCATAACTATGTTTCTCTTTCTACACAATAACCGCTAGCAAGAAAACACCATTGCCTCAACTTCCATGAAAAAAAATTCCACTCATAAATATAGTCTGGGAAATTATAACCATGCCCAAGGTAACAAAACAATTAATCTAGCTTCCAACTAGTCTTGATCAACAGACCTTCTGATCGAGCAAATCCTTTTCTAGATTCCCCTCACTAGGTTCCAACTATATATATATATATACATGGCTATCATCCACCACTAGATTTCAATTTGACCCATTGGGAATCTAGAAGTGCCCCAACACTTCCTTTACCACATTCAGGATCAACATTTAATCAACCATTTTACCTTATTTATAATAAATTTTAATTTCTAATAACATTTGGACTATTCCCTTAAATCCCAAATACAGTTTCAACTACGTTACTTACTAAGTATTCTAGTTCAGAACTCCAAAGTATCTTTAGATCCTAATCAGTCTTAACCATTACACCTAGAATTCTTCCTTATGTTCAGCAACAGTCAGGGATGGATGTCACTCTCCTCCTCCCACAGGAATTCTAGTAGATTAGTTTCCTATCCACCAATCAAGGGAGGATATTATGATTTATCACTCAATCACTCTATATTTATATGGCTTTGTTTAACATCTTGATTAAAAAAACCATGCCCAACAATTCTTGTACCCAGAAACAAAATTATGTTTCTCAGTTCCCTTCGAAACTCAATTCCGAGCTATGGAAAAGGGGAGAAAGCATTCAACTTTGAGAGAAAAGTTACTCTAGAGAAATTACTTCATATTGAGTCCACATCCCTTTGTCCCTCAAGTCTGAACACATTGTTCAGCCCCCAATATCTTTCCTTGTTGTTGAGAGAACCTCATTGTCTCTTTTCTATGAGCTTGCCTTTGGTGGAGGATTGAAGTGGTGGAGGCCCAGTTGGAAGGAACTTGGTTTCTTAGTTTTGAACCGTCCCGACATGGAAGTCTGTAATGTTCTCACTTCTGTCGATCATTTATTAATAGAAATACTCCTTTCCCGTCCAATTGGTATCATGCAAATATATGATTATTATCCATGGGCATGTTTGTAATGTTTATTAATGGATTATGCTATCTAATGTGCTAACCCCTTTATATTATCACTATACAATTTCTATGATTGTTTGTTGAGAACTTGTTGTAGGTACAAAGCTTTGGGTCAAAGTACTCAACAGTGGAACATCATCAAACATTGGAACGAGGTAGGCTTCTTTCTTATCTCTCTTTCATATTGGTTTATATAACATATGTTGGAATTGAGTAGATTTCTGTAGTCATACCTGTCTGTTGTGGTTTACCTTGGCCATAGAGAGTTTTTCCCTTGTAACACATGATTCAATCTCATTAGGTAAAATCCCAACTGATTTGTTTTTAAATTTGCATCCTTCTACTCATGGAACTTATGTAGATGATTTTTGTTTGGAAATAATAATCACAATAGACTCATCTTAGCCTTGGTAACTCAATCTTATGTCTGTACAACAATACATACGATTGCACAGTGAAGTAAGCTTCCTTATTTGGAAGCATTATTAGCATATATGGCAGACTTCCAAAACATCTATCAATAGTAGAACGTTTCATTCCTCGCTTCAGTAGAGTTTTACTAAGCCTCTTAGGAATGGGTAAAATAGGGTGTTACCCCTTAAGGTCCTCTAATAATATTTATATGTAACTCGCGCATGAGCCCAAGTAGGCTGAGTGTTTTTTCCATGCTCTGATACTAATTTGTAACACACCCGACCCCTAAATACCCTTTCATGGGATGGGGCATCAAAATTTTTGTCACTCTAATCATCTCAATTCATCTCTCTGAGGTATTCATCCTCTTTCTACTCACCCATAGCTCTCTGATGACTGTTATTGGATCTAATCCAACCTCTGGTTTGCAAGATGTTGCCTCACGAAGTTGTTCGGGCATTATCATTTGGGGACCACATGGCGGTCGGCAATAGAAATTGAACGCCCATTTTTCTAAATGCATGCATATTCCTCAAAGTCCCAAAATATCACCATGTGGCCTCGGCTATTCGGCGATTGACGTTTGGAGTTCGGCATTCTACATTGAACATCGATGTTTGATGTTCGTTGTTCTACTTTTAACTTCGGTGTTCGGAATTTGGAGTTCTACGTTTGGCGTTTGAACGTTCGGTGTTTGACATTTGACGTTCTACATTGAACGTCGATGTTCAACGTTCTACGTTGAACGTCGATGTCCGACATTCTACATTCTACGTTGAACATCCCTCTACAATACTACACCCCAAATCTTTTGAACTCCTGAACTCTCGGACTCCCGGAGTCCCGTTCGCATCACCAACTACATTGGCCAAGTGGGCACAATCCATAGGCTAACACATGGTGAGGTCCAAGGGTGACACGAGTCCTCATTAGGGGGTGACACATGTCAGGTTCCAATAGGAATATAGGGTCTACAAAATTCACAAATCGAGGTGACATGTGGCTCATCAATCATGGTTCCACATCACCCTAGTGACATCATTTTTCCACGTCACACCATATTCAAAGCCTTCCAATGTCCCTCATATCTCACAGTCAAGGTGTGTCCATGTAGATCCATGAATCTATGGCTCACGTTAATTCGTAACTTCACAGTTTAGGAGTTTTGTGATGAAAACTTCTCTTTTCTTCTGAAGTTGGTCAACACCGGACTGACCACATCCTATATATGATGGTCAATAAAATTCCCAAAGCGTCCTCATATCGACGAATCTCATCACTTCGGGCTTTGAATCTTATCGACACATCATGCCTCAAATCCCCTGGAGTTCCATGTCTATAGACTAAAGGATCCTGCACCACGCGTCCCCTACCTGTCAACGTCTGATATTTAATCCATCGTTCGTGACTTCGGGATTCTTCATGCCTTTAAGACTCTCGTCCAAGTTCCTTCAAAGTGTCAAGTCTCTGGACTACATGATCTAGTGACACGTTTCCTTAACGATGGACGACTGGGATGGACTCCGATGAAGTGCACATTCACCATCATGTCAAAACCTCCTGGATATACTCGATCCATGGAAACACGTCCTGGTTGATGGACAATTAATAGGGGTTTTTAACGGATTCCCCATATCGACAACTAAAGAGGATCCCGAAGGATCTGAAGATCGATGGTCCACGTTACTTCATAAATTCGGCATTTAGGATTTTTGGAGGTGCAACACCTTTGTTCTCCTTAAGTGGTCAACATCGGACTGAACTCGATTTAGATATAATGGTTAGGGGAATTCCTGAGTGTCCTTAGATCTATGACCCACTTCACTTCATGACTGGTAAGTGTATCGAGGTTTAACTTGGGGACAAGTCCCACGATAATGGGTAAATTACCACCAGTTGTCAGTCCACCATCAAGACACCAAATTGACATGTCATCTTTGGCACAGTTTGGTCTTTGCAATACTTAATTACCTGGGGCTCCAGACTCCCGGAGTCCCAAACACTTAGCTCCCTCAGAACTTAACTCAAGGTTCCTAGGCCTTGGTTATATGGATCTTTTTCAAGCCCCAAAGAATACATTCATGCCTCTTAACCACGATTTGGTTAAGTGGCAACACCCTGGAGCTCCAAACTCCCTGAACTTCGAAGATAGAAATTCTTAGCTCCTTTTGGCTAGTGCAGGGTTCCCATACCTTGGTCATATGGACCCTCTAATGAGTCTTAGGCTGTAAGTTCGACTCTTAGCCAAGATTTGGTTAAGGTTGTGGGCACGAGCATGTGGTATCTTAGGCTATTGGTTTGAAGGAATCACCCTCCACTCACAAAACTTAAGTTCTAACACATAGAAAGGCACCTTCAAAGGATCAATGGGACTATAGCGGTCTTGTGGAGTCTGCCCTAACTCTAGTAATATGAAGTTGATCCCTCAAAAGAATACCTTGAGGATTTCCCAACCAGCCCAAAGGCCACACTGGTCATCTTATAACCATTCGAAGGTAATAGTTTATAGAATAACATTAAGAATTTTCATTATGAATCAAACACTACAAATCTTAGTCACAGACATAGACATTCGATCATGCATTTCAATTCAAGTGTGCAGGGTAAATGAAGTACTTATCTATTACAAGTTGCATTCAACCAACTAATTGTGGGTGTTCTCCTTTCCACTCAACCATAGGCTCATAGGCATTCATTCTTAGCACTCTAGCCACCCCCGTGCCAAGCCATGATATCATAAGGGAAATTTATACCATTTCTCAGAGATCCTCTTTTTTTCATAGCAACCTGCGAGGTTTATCAGAGGCTTCCTCGACATCAAAGTTGTGACCTTTCTCTTTCCTTCTTCATATTCGGGTCGCATGTTCCTCTCTGTGCATGCACTCTTTTCGAGTGTCTCTCCTGCTCTCTGCAGAGCCTCATGCAAACCCCTCTCTCCCTACATTGTCTTCACATGTGTCCCCTCTCCTTTTATGTCTTTCCCAAGATGGTTCTTGACCTATCATGTTCCTTCTATTAGAAGGAGACTTAGGTCAACCTGGGCTTGTAGGACTATGTGGTACTTTGGGCCGATATCCTCTTGTCTCCTCAACTAGACCATGCTTCCATTCATGGGGGTGGTTGATTATCCAACCACCAATCCTTCCTTCATTAACTGATTCATCTCATTGGGATCTGGATGAGGCTTATTATTTCAGTAAAGGGAATTTGGGTCATTTGAACTAATGAACCCTCTCCACAGTTTCCTCACTCTTTCCTCTAGTGATATCATGGCCATTACTTCAAGGATTTACCCCCACATTCAATCATTATCAATCTAAATAATACATTTACATGGTTTCCATGCTATAGCATGGTGATCATAATTAATCATTAATTACAAGCTGGGGGAAACAGGGGTATTACATATATCATCAAAATATGGATGGTATTGACGTCTTATAGTCTTGTTTGCTTAA
This sequence comes from Picea engelmannii, assembly GCA_009831015.1. Taxonomy (NCBI): domain Eukaryota; kingdom Viridiplantae; phylum Streptophyta; class Pinopsida; order Pinales; family Pinaceae; genus Picea; species Picea engelmannii. Next base: position 10,914 of record WSFP011416317.1, read on the forward strand.
ATTTGATTGAATATGATTTCAGGAACAAGACATTGTTCCCAGAGATCCAAATATCAAAACAATCATGACACTAAAGTCATTTGGTAAAAGGAGTTTTGAGGGAAAGCACATATTGCTCATATCTCAAAGAGAAGGTTGTGATATTTGATTAAATGGATAGTTAACAAATACTTGATAAATGCATTGGTATTCACACAGATTTTCATGACAGACAACTTAGTTTAAGTTTATTTTAGCTTATCACTTTTTTCTTAGCATTGGTTTTTACTCTGGTCCTTATTTTATTATTTTTTTGTATTTGGATTAATTTCATTTTAATAAGTCAATCATTTGAGAGGAGGACTTCTTCTCGAACTATTTTAGAGATGATCACAACGTTCTTTTCTGTATGGAGGTCAAGAAAATGGTTTGTGTAGCCATCAACTTAGAATATTTCATATTGAAATGAAGGAAACTTAGGGAAGTGTTCATCTAAACTTGGTTACTCAGATTCCTTTGCAACATTTTTTTCGCCAACTCAATAACTAATCTAAAATATATTCTCATTCATTTACTCTAATATTGTTTTATGATCTAGTTGTTGTTTGGAGCCATTATAATGACTATTTTGATGACTTCCGTAACTGTGATTTTCCTCTTTTCTTTACTATATTGAATTATTGGGATCTATGGGGTTATTCATGATCTTGTATAGCAAAAATAAAATGGCACTTGAGTTAGAAATATGAAATGTAATTTCTATCATTGGAAAATTCAATATTTTTAAAATTGCGAAGGAATTGCTTATGTAAAGAATTCCTAAGAAAATTTGGGTTATGGAATATCACATGAAATTGGATTTTGGAAAGTTCTACACTAACCCATTTTTCTAGGTTCCCAAGAGATTGTTTTATTGCCCTCAATGAAAGAAATTCTATTGGAGATTTGTGTCACAAATATTTTACACCATATCATCAATTATTGTAATTTTATTTGTTTTTATTTTCAGATTAGAAACTCTGGGAGTTTTTTTGTCGGTCTTGATATCGAACGGTTACCATTTATTGACTTATTATTTCCCTTGGATTTTTTTTGAGTTTTCAATGAAAACACTCTCTTTGTTGTTGCAACAGGTTTATTGCTTGGTCCTGAATTTTCTTCTTATTTTTCAACCAATTTTCTTTCTTTTTTGATCACTAACAATTTAGTTTTCGATCCCTTAGTTTAATTTTCTTTTTCATGAATTTGATTTTTGATTCCAGTGCTTCTTTCTGTTTTTACATATTAATTCCATATTTTTATTTTACTGTTGGTATTTCCCCTGAGTTGAATTGACTCTTAGCCTACCTTGGGGATTGCTCTTTGAATTTTGGTGAGGGGTTGGTCAATTCTGGTCACATATTGAATCTTTTTTACAAGTCATAAGATGCATGGGATGCTCTGTCTAAGTGAACACTCATGAATTTCTCATCTATAGGTATGGACTGATAATTATGGTGCAACACATGTGCTTGTTTTGCGTATCATGATAATCCATAAGTATAACAAAGTGTATATCCACTCTTTTCTTTGAGCTCCATCCACTTCACATTGATAAAAATGGCCAATATTATGTTAGTTTTTAGGAAACATGTGGATTAAAATAAAATGCATGACATATGCTCAGCAAATCAAAGAAACTCTCATATCACTTCCCCTCCTTCACCCTATGTGCATATGCATATCTATATCTAAATTCAAAAGGGTGATCATTTTTTGAAATAAAAAAGGAAGTTGAAATCACTATCAATAGTGTGGGAAGTACAAGTAAACCTTTCGGAGCTATGGACTCCTGGTGGAAGCGGGGCTATACTTATATGGTACCGAGGAAACTTCGTCGGGGCTATGGATACTCACTAGAAGCGAAGAAATGTCGGGAAAAGAAATATGAGGAACACACTTAGGTAGATGTTTTTTTTGTTTTAAAAGTGAAAAACCAAGGTTGAACCAAAACCAATCTGAAGTGTGCATCTAATAAAGAATTTATCTCATTAATTGGCTCTTTAAAATGGGTGTGTTAGATTCCAAGTTCTAGAAAAATTGGATTATATCTTTTAGAATTTTGGCATCATTGTGGTACCCATGATTATTGGAAACTTGTTTGTAGTTTGTTGAACTTATCTTTAAAACTCAGATCTGAAGTATAGGCCCTAGAATTCTATTAACAAAGATAATTATTTCTTCCAGTGTGTCTCCATTTTTGTGGCCACAACAAACCCCCCTTTTTACTTTTTCTTTTACAAGTGAAAGGAAAAGGGTCCCCTACTAAAATTTTGATCATATTTCCTAATCCTCTACTCTTGGAGTCTATGTTAATTATTTTCCTATCTTGAGGGAGTTTGGGGGTTCGATCTTAGTTGATGATTATCTCTAATAGTGGTCGATTTTCTCGTTTGATCATAGATGATTACCTTCGAAAAACCTCTCCTACTTATTTTCTTCACTCTTAGTACTTGTTCATAAACTTTCTTAAACGAAAATACATATTATGTTTCTCATGTGTTGGTAAATGTCATATTAATTTCATAAATGATTTCATCTATTTATGTGGTTGTAGGAACAAGTTAGCATGATACCATTTTTCATGATTTCTCCAGCCTTGAAAAGCATGTGGGGGAATCCTTTGATATTCTTCCCCTTTTATCCTTCCTTTTATTTATTGATAATTCCCTCTATTTTACTCTATTATTATATCTAATTAAACCCCTTAGTTGGATTATTCTATTTAGTAGCTTTCCAATGCATGTAACCATGCTTGAATTTGATTTTTGGATCAAAGGTTATGGCTTCCCGAAGTTTTCTAAGTCTTCACTCACCTTTCCACATCACTTCCATGTGGTATCCATGTGGTTCCCTATCACTTGTTTCATCCTATGTGGTGTTGATGTAGCACCCATTACATATCCTCATAGTCATCAAGATCTACCTACTTCACATCCTCCCAGCCTTCTGATCGCATTCCCTGACAACGACATCATCATTCCTTCTTGTCGTCGGAGCTCCCCTCTCCCTAGCACTTGGACTCTCTTGACTCCATTCTCTAATGACGATGCTACCTATCCTCTTTCATCATTGGATATATATTCACTCATGTTATTCGACCACCCCGACTCCATTCTCGGTGATGATAGATCCAACGTCTCTCAGAAGTCAGAGATCGATGGTACCTATTCCCTTGGCAAATCATAGTTATCTGATAGTTAACCAAACCCAGCCTCACTTAGCCACCATGCCGACATCCTCAGACTCGTGGCACTTCCACGACCTATCACTCACATGATATGTACACCCATCCTCACTTTGAAACTTTTCCTCCCTCATTGTTGGTGATGCATTGTTGTCACTGATTCTTCCACTCTTCCTTGTCGTCGGTGATCCCCTGTCATCAACACTCTTTGTTGTCAGTGACCCCTTGTAGCCTAGTACCTCCTCATTGTTGGCGATCCCGCATCATTAGTAATCCTTCCATCCTTACTCCTTGCTCAAGTGGGGCCCTCTCTAGTCCCATGTACCCCTCAAAACACACTAGCTACCACATTAACATCCTAAGTAAGCCTAAATAGTGGAATCTAGGAGGCATGTGGATTCAACTTGCGTGTACATATCTAGTTTTCCCCTGTTTTGTATTCATATTGTATCATTTTACTATATTTTTCTTTAGTTTGTCAATATTTTTGTAAATATTTGATTCCAATTATGTATATTTATTTTCTTTATTTTTATTTTTACTTCTATTTTTATTTTTATTTATGTTTAGTGTATGTTTTATTTTGTAAATATTTATGTTTATTTATTTATTTATTTATTTTTATTTTTTTTTAATTCATGTATATAATCATATTTTATTTTAATTAATTTTACTTTTGCTTATTGATTTATTTATTCATTTTAATTCAAATTTCTCGACATGTATATATATTTGTAATTTTTGTTTTTACCTTTTTCCTTTTACCCATCTCTCCCGAGGCCCTATTTTCTAGGCGTCCCTATAATATAGGGATTTCCTAAAAAATAGGAATTCCCTATATTATAGGAAGTTCTTGAAAATACTTAGACTTATTTTTGAAACTCTCCTCATAAAGGTTTTGAAACATAAATATGATATAATATAATATAATTATTCTTTTATATATTATAATTATAGTATGTTATAACATATTTAATTAATGTATATATTGGAAAATCACATGAGAAATATACATATGTGAGGGAAATATGTCTAACAATGTTAAATCCATCCATAATGTATATTATCCTTCACCTCCCTATCAACAAGCAAATCCCGACCATAATAGCCACACTACACATCTTTTATTTTTTCTTAAAAAATTATTTCAATAAGGTTTGGGGAAGAAAAAACATAAAAATAAATATACATATATATAAAAAATTTAAATTAAAAAAAATAAAAATTTAAAACAAACAATAAAATAAAATAAAAAATAAAAAAATAATTAATAAAGTATTGACCCCATCGCATTCTAATGGTTGGAGTTCATTCACTATGGTCACTTTCTCCACTCTAACCAGACTTGGACGTAGTCCATCAGTGTGGACTGGTCGAAGTTCACCCTAGCTCCTCCACCTTATCACTCTGAATGCCCAACCAACTCCTCCACCTTATCACTCTGAATGCCCAATCCCGACGAACCTTCCATGCACCCTTTCAATGGGGGTGTATTAAATTATTTTTATTTTATTTTATTTATTTATTTATTTTTATTTTTATTTTTACTTTTGTTCATTAGTTTTTTTTTGTTTTTTAATTTAACTTAATTCAATTTGATTTTATTTGATTTGATTTATTTTTTATTTAATTTCATTTCTAGATTTTCATAGATGTATAGTTTTATACAAATAATATGAACAAGAAACATGAAGTGGCATAATGGTTTAAAACATGTATTTCATTATCAGAGATCATAGGTTCAAATCTAGTTGGGTGTAGGATAATTCTTGTAAATATCATTTTTAATTGATTAGGGGTAAATTTTGTTTTTAACTATGTAAATAACATATATTTTTTTATTTTTATTTTTATTTTTTTATTTTTTGTATTATTTTCTTGATTTAAAAAAGAAGGGAAAATTGAAAAAAAACCGTGCTACTCCATGTCTTTAGGTTCTATTCACACTATCCATAAGGGTTGAACCTTTTAAAAAGATAAGCATTTAAGGGATGTATTTTCAAGAAGAAGATCAATGGTTCAGATTCACCCGCAAGCTAAATCAATGATTGTTGAGTGACAATTCTCAAACGACCATAACTTTTGCTACAGGTGTCGAAATGAGGCCCATGATACCTTGTTGGAAAGGTATCAGATAGAGGAACACAGTGGTGGAGGTCTCCAGGCCATAAGGTTGATGGAAGATGATAGAAAATGTAGAAAACAAACACTCATGGATTTGGGGGGGAAATTGGCCATACCAACTTCAGGAAGCCATATCTGGAGCTACGAGCAACAAAATTAGGCACATGAGGGCTTGATGGAAATATATAAGAATGAATAAAAGTATGGGATTGTAATTGTTAGAATATTGAAGGGAAAATGGCCCGAAAATGTAAAATACAGGCGAACCCTGAATTCGAATGTAAAATCGGGTATGATGACTTCAAATCGTCATATTTTGAGATACAAACAATGAAATCAAGCCAACAGTAGCTCAACAAAAAGCTAAGACAGAGGAGAGGAAGCCACGATGATCAAATTCTGCAGTTTGAAGCCAAAAACACCCAAAAAACTTCCAATAAATAGAATATAACACCAATGGGCAAAGCCAATGATTATTTTTCAACAATTATCATTTGTAAACTGCCAGAGGAGAAAAGTAACCACCCAGTGGTCTCTTCATATTCTATTTGTAAATACCACATCCATATTTTTGAAATTTAAAAGAAAATAAATTGGGGGGAGAAAGGAAACGAACAGTGAGGGGAACTCAAGAGTCTTTCTCTTGTCTTAGAAAAGAGAACTCATAGCAGAGAATTATGGACTTTTTCCCTTTGTAACAAAATATGGTACTTTTACTTCTAAGGAACAAAGAGCAGGAGGATTTTCGAAAATTTGTGGCTTTGATGGATGTAGTAGAGACTACTCTTTATGCATTTTTCTTTTGCTTGAGTATATAGGATCATGTTGTATGGATTTTTTTATGCACTCTATGTTATTTACTCATGTTGTCACATGTTTCTTCATGGGTATAGAAATGATGTTATAAATGGATTGTTCAACTATTTTTCTATGCATCTGTAGCATTATTGCTTTCATTTACCATTAGAATACATGAGTTATTTCTAGTTGTGATGGTTATTTTTCTTTGTACTCATTCTATTAGTTTTTCTCCCACGATAGGTTAGAATTAATTAGATTAGATTAGTTTCCTTTAGTTAGATTAGTCTTATAATTAGTTAGAACTCTTTGGGAGGTAGTCTGTTGTCTTTTCCCTTTTATTTATTTTAATTATGAGTGGTAGCGAGGCCCATAAACTCATGGGAAATGCTACCCCAAATGAGAGTAGGTCTGATTGGGATTTTTCATCGGGCATTTTCCCTCATCTGATTGAAAGGGCCATTATAGCCCGTCAATATGTTGTGAGTGGAAAATGTGTTATGGGTGCCATGAGTGTGTTCTAAGCCTCAACGATTGAGGAGTAGGGCTATGCAGTGTTATTTTGGGATGGAAATGTGTTATTGGATGCTCATAGGATCTATCCTAGGAAAAAAAGTGGTCCTAGAGTTAGAGAGGGAAGCCTATATAGGCTAAGGGGCCAGCCTATGCATACTATGTCTAGTAGGAGAAAAGATATAGATGAGGAGGAGAAGATGGCTCCACCAGTGGTAAAGAAGGTATCTCCACCAGTGGTACAAGATCAAAGGTAGTTATATTTCAGAGGGAATCATCCCTCAGGATCTAGTGGGGAGGAGAAGCCTCAAAGGATTCTACAGAGGACAATGGAAAGGGAGCAAGTAACTCTGGAGGTTGTGTAGACTCAGAGGGATTATGAATTCAAAGGGAATCAGTGAATTCATAGGGAATATGACTTTAGAGGGAGTGAGGAAAATCAAAGGGAGAGTTAGTCATTCAGTGGGATCCACCCTTCAGGTCTGTTGACGCTTGAATCTATTAGGGCATAAACGACAACCTCATGAGGATGTAAATCCCCTTGCATTTTTATAGAGGTGGTACTCCTATTTATATTTTTTTGGGACTTTGGGTCTCTGGAATATGGGACTTGATAGAAGTCCATCATGGTAATCAAATAAACATAAATATTGCAAGAAAATAAAAGGAAATTTTTTTTTCTTTTCTTTTTAAAGAAAGTTCCCAAGAAAGGACTAGGAATCACACACTCCACGCATTTAAAGAAAATAAGAAACATTTCCTCACGTCCATCATAGTTTAAGATAAATATTATTTATCACATAAAATAAAAAGAAGATGATCCACATGCATAAGAGAACTTTAACATAGTGTAAACATGGGAATGCCAAGTAAAGATAATGATAGATCAACCTCAAATACTTTATATTTTGAAAACAAGGTTACAAAGCACAGTCGAGATTGTTCCCAAAGTAGTTCTCTTGAAATTTCTAAAAAATATATAGTCTATTACATATCCTTTGAAATTGTAAATGTGCTTGTCTTAAAGACTGGGATTGGAGCTCTCATAGACCATAAAGCAAATAAATACAAGAGATAATCTTTTAGAAGGAATATGGTGGGCGATAGAAGAATAACAAGACCCGGTAAGAAGAAAAAAAAGGAGTTATCAGTCTTCAGTTAAACCTTTTTAGTGAAAGAGGTGGAATAACTGGATGAAGAACTTGATAAAGAAAAAGAAGGATGTGATCAACATCAACTTACTATGATGGTCTCTCATGTTTTGATTTTCTTTCCGATGTCCTTTTATCATTTTCATCAACAGTTACATGAACCATCTCAATTTCTTCATGCCCTTCATCGGTCAGTTTATCGATAACTTTCTTGAACCATTCTTTGATGTAACTTTTCATTGGTGCCACGTTGATTTCATGCAAGATTTTGATGTTAAACATCTCTCCCTCCAAGTCTCTTAGATCAATGGAAATGACATGTAATGATTCTTCAATGTCCTATTTTTTTACGGAGTAATACACTAGCCTGTCATCTATGGTGTCCTCATCATATTCAATTATATCATATAATTTTTCAATTGAAAATCCTTTAAAAATATCAACTTTCTCATCGAAATGTTGTTTTGTTAGGAACAACGAGTTGAGGATCAACTTGGGATCTTGGACTTCGTTGGTGCTTCCAGCTAGATCCACTTCCATGAGCCTTTTGAATAGTTCTTCCCTCCTTGATATGGCTTGGTTGCACGCTTGAAAAATGTTATTCAAGTTCTTTATATTTTCTTTCCAACATGCATTCAATTGATTGATCTGAATTGGATAGGGAAGGTCCTCTTCTCTTCTCCTTAACTCTGACATGTTGGAAACTTTAACACCAAAGGGTACCACACCATCAAGGTAAAAACTTTCTTCATTTTTTAAGTCAGCCTGCAAATACTCATGGAAGGCATGTGCCCTCGAGCCAAAAGAAATCATGTTCTTTGAAATTTCCCAAGAATATGCGATCAATGCCATTATTTTCTTGATATTATTCTCCACATAGATCCTGGTTGATCTAAGTAATCTTGAGGATCCTTTTAATTTAGCAGTGGGCATGGTGGGTTCGACAATTTCCAAAGGTTTGGCAAGAAGTGGAAGAGGAATCAAGTTCTCTTCCATTTCCTTAATCCTTTCCTTTAACTTTATATTTTCCACTTCGAGACCACTAATGGAGTCTTCCAATGCATCATCGATTGCTCTGTGGATTATGGAAATATGGGAAGGCCACATATTTCTTAGGTTAACCTCTGAATGATATTTCCATTTTTTTTATTTGACATCACTCTTCTCAATAATTAATTTCTTAGATTCATTGTCAAAGACAACACTCTGAAATACAAATGACTCTTCTTCATCAATGGTCTCATTTTCAACAATTTCCAAAGGTCGATTTTGGTGGGTCGTGGCTCCTGGTTGATCAATGTTAGGAAAAAAATTCCTGATGTCGGTCTTGAGCTCCATATCTTCAAGGGGGGAGTTTTTTATGTCACTTTCGATGATGTTCTTCTTCCTCTTGTACAATATTAAAAAAAAAATTCCTAATGTCGATCTTGAGCTCCATATCTTCGAGGGAGAAGTTTTTGATGTCACTTTTGATCGATGTTCTTCTTCCTCTTGTACAATATTCTTCCTCTTCTTCCTCAAAGGAATTTTATGTGAGCTTTCAATTTTTCCTGGAGGGTTGTTCTTGTCTCCTCCTCCACTTGAGCTACTGTTGATCACTATTCTAGATGGGTGGTCCATTGGAGCGCTAATGTGAGATGATTTAGTCTTAAGAGTAAAATTTGGGGACTGGGCACTCTTCTCACTGGGACCCTTTCCTTTATGTTTGTAAAATTCATTGGTATTGAGTATCATCTTTAAGTCTCCAGTAGTTTGAGTAGGAGCCCAAGTTATATTTTTCTTCTTCTCCTAGAAAAGTGTGGATAAATGAATTGATAAAACCCATTGCTAACATGTGTTCCAAAAAAATTTTGTTAGGGTCAAACCCTTTTATCCTTTCATCATACTTGAGATTCAGGTTGTGGAAGTGGTTTGCAAATTATCCAGATTATTTTCAGCACGAAAAGAGTGGAGATATAATAAAGAAATGCACAGAGATATCTCGGATATCCAATATTATAATAGAAATGTATCAAATATGAAACCATAAACATAGATATATAGTAATACACAATTTTCTATTAATGAGCGAAAATGTACAAAGACAGTAAAATACAAAGTGAAAGACTCGCTAGAATGGTGACATCTTATCTCTAATAAGAGATGTGAGGGCTACTCGCATTCGTGAGAAGATGATTTTACAATGAGGCTCCAAAGGCCTTTTTATCATAAATAAAATCCAAAACCCTAACCCCGGAAGATGAAAAGCCAACAATTTTGTGGACCCTGTTTTGGATAGTTTGGTGTATCAACTTCCCGAGGGCGTAACTTTGGCATACGATCTCCGTTTGGGGCACACGATAGCTCGTTGGAAAGGTATCATAGAGGAGATTCATTTTGGGGGCCCAATTAGAGACTTTGGATATCACTGATAATATCAAACCCAAAAATCCTTCACTTAGGTCCTCAAAATGGCCCCAGAAGTTAAAAACTGCTAAAAATAGTAAACTGCCAAAATTTCAAGAAAATGGTTTTGAGTGAGTTGGAAAAGGTGGATGGCCACTGATATCCACTTGGATCAATCCTTCCTCCTTAGGAATAAATGGTCTCCATTGCATTGAGTGCCCGGGGGAGAGGGGAAATATTTTGTTGTATCTTCATCTTGATGAGCAACTTGCCTTGTTGGAGAAGTTGCGCTACTTATATTTTTGAAGGTTGTCACAAACCTGTGGCTGGAAGGGTTTGACCTTTTTAACCTGTATGGATACATGATATGTATGTGTGTAAAATGAATATTTTCTCTTTGTTGCAGTCTTGTCAACATGCTTCTGTTGGATAGAAGGTGCTTGGGCCAAGGTTGTAGTGGTTGCAGTATCCTTCTGTTCACCTTTTGAATAGATTGTGAAGAAGCTAAATTTTGTAGTATGATATACAACCTTGCGACACTGTTTAGGTGGGACAGTAGTTAGTGTTATATTTGGAAGCATCGACAGTCATTCTCCAATGAGATGCCATATGGACCACCCTGAGGCTAGCCAAGGAGATTTGGAGAATCAACCGGTCTTGTGAGGTATTGACAAAAGCCAGGGGAACATACAACCTCTGTGAGTCAAAGGAAAAGCCAGGATGAATGAGATGTTATGTGAGTATAATGAAAAATTCAAGGGGAACATACTACCTCTTTGAGCATAGACAGTCTAGTGCAAAAGTCAGGGGGAACGTACAACCTCTGTGAGCATAGACAGACTAGTGCAAAATTTAGGGGGAACATACAACCTCTGTGTGCCTAGTCAAACCTTGTGAGCCATGAGAAAAAGTCAAGGCATATAGCAAAAGTTAGGTTGAATATAAAATTCCTATGAGCTAGAAACAAACGATATTCCTAATATTTCAAATGATGTAATTGTATTGATCTAGTTTGTTGGCATGTGTAAACATTATCCACCATGAAGAGAATTTTGAATTGCCTTGTCAAGAGTTGTAACTAGAGTCTTAAGTCTAGTTCTATTTTAGAAATAAAGTGTAATGTTGAGTTGCAACTAAAGTCTTGAGTCTAGTTCTATTTTAGAACTAAAGTGTAATGTTGATTTACAACTAAAGTCTTGAGTCTAGTTCTATTTTAGAACTAAAGTGTAATGTTGAGTTTCAACTAAAGTGTAATGTTTAGTTGAAACTAAAGTCTTAAGTCTAGTTTTAAGTTCGAACTAAAGCATGTCAGTCTCAAGTCTAGTTCTAAGTTTGAACTAAAGTGTAATGATGAGTTGTAACCAATCTCAAGTCTAGTTCTAAGTTCGAACTAAAGTGTAATGCTGAGTTGTAACCAATCTCAAGTCTAGTTCTAAGTTCGAACTAAAGTATGAAGCTGAGTTATGACTAAAGAATGCAATCATGTTACTATTTCGAGCCTCTCCTCTACCCCTCTTCAGCCTATATAAGAAGAGGTTGAACCCTCTCTTCAACACAGCTTTGAAATACAGTTTTCACATGCAGGTTGAAGGTGAAGTAATAGAGAAACACATCGGTGATAAAGAGGCAGCATATCAGAGGTGTATTTCAGCAAGGTATTTTAAGTCTTTGTCAAGTCAGAGTCATCTTGACAAGCTTTTTGAGAGAAAAACATTCATGGTGGATATTTGTAAGAGATCTTACATTATTAATGCAATAAAGTAATATTGTTTGCTAGAAATTTTCTCCATGTACAGGGTTTCCCCAGGGTATATGTGTTGATGATGTGCATGTTTACTTATCTATATAGTTATTTCTATTCAATTATGATTTGGAATTGTTGAAGTGTATTAAGATGGAATCAAAGTATTGAAGAAAATAAAAGAATTAATCTGCATAAGAAATCAAGCTCATAATTTAACATGGTATCAGAGCTTAGGGTGTGTTAAATGTGTTGAAGTGCAGTAGTAGGTACACACAAATCCAAGCAAGCTTGATTAATTTTCTAGTGTGAGGACCATGGCATCCTCCATTTCAGTTAGATCCAAGGATAGGCTCGAAGGGGCTACCAACTTCAATCTGTGGAAGCTTCGTATAACAAATATCTTGCAAGAGCATGTTCTTGAGAAGTATGTGACCACAGTGGTGGAGGAACCAATGAATAATGCAAGAAGAATGAACTTCAGGAAGAGTCAAGCAAAGGCCAAGTGAATCATCTTGGACTTGGTCAAAGTTAGTATAATGCCTGCAATGAATTCATTGATGACTACCAAGGACTGTATGGATACCTTGGTGAATCTGTATGAGAAACAAGCTCCAAGTCAAAAGAGGACACTTAAGCACAAGCTTAAGTATTTGAACATGGATAAAGGTGAATTAGTGGAATCTTTCTGTTCTAGGATAGCTTAGACTAGAGATCAGCTTTTGGTCACAGGGGTGACAGTGGATGATGATGATTTAGTGCAAGACATTTTTGACGGTCTTCCTTCTTCATGGGAGACCTTCTTATCCAATGTAAGTGGGAGAGTGATTTATCCCACGTTTGAGAGGTGATGG
>ML862207.1:0-11981 GCA_009831015.1 Picea engelmannii
TGTAAGATCCAAGCAGTCATCAGAAATGAAAGGAACCTAATGCATATATAAGAAGGTTATAACGATCAAATATGACACATACCATGATACCTTGGACCAATTACCTCATGGAGCAAGAGCCCTCTCTGATGCAAGTCCAAGCCAGTGGTGATGGAAGCTGCTGCTGCTGACAGGACAAATCTGGCGAAGAAGAAGAAAGATGGGTCCTCCAGGACCATGCTCAAGTCGATCCTGCTCTTAGTACTCCATGTCTAGGACCTGTGGGCCTCGAGACATGATCTCCTAGTTATCCCTAGATATCGGGGATAACAGGACCCTTCTTTTGACTTGTCGTTTATCAATAAAATAAGTTCTCATCATCAAATATACCTAATAAGTATTGTTATCGCACAAATTGTAGGTTGGGCAAAGCCCGACCCAATCCACAAGATGGCAAGAACTATGGGAATACCTACCCACTGTCACCTTAGGTAAGTACTCCTCTTGCTTTAGTGAAGGTGAAATCCTACACAAGGGGGGTATCCCGGGTGACCCTAGGGGGAAATGAGATGAAAAGTGGAGTAATAGAAAGTGATGCCCCTATAGGTCAAGCTAAGAGATGGAAGATGGCTTGGAGATGAGTCTTGGTGATGGTAAATAGTTGCCAGAAACTTAAGTGCCTACAGAAGAGAATTGTACCTACCCGAGACAAGACAAATAACCAAGATACAAGCTTGAATATCAAAGGGACAAGCAAGTGAAGCTTGCTGTCCTAAATTACAGCACTAAACAAATATATATATCAGCAAGAAAATTAATTATTTACTGCAGAAATAACCATCAAAATTATTGAGCAAGTATTGGACAATGAAGCACCTAAGCCAATAGATAACTTTCCAATATTCAAGCACAAACTTTGATGGTAAAAGAGGTGTTAGATAGTGTTTTCAGAGAATTATTGTAACAGCCAAGTGGCTGTAGCAAAGATTTGCTACAGCAGCAAATTTCAACCATGAAAATTAGCATGTAAACCAACAAAAAGTTAGCCAATAAGCAGTAAAACGATAATAGTGGCTTCCAAGCAAATTTCCACGGTTGAAAAGCAAGTTAAAGTAAGAGATAGTATGTTTTTCTGCAGCCCTAATGGCTGTAGCTTTTTATTAATGATAACAAAAGAGTTACTAGGCTAAACAAGACGCCTTGGTGGCCCAAGGAAGCCTAGGGCACCAAAAAAAGATTCCAACTTAGACAATTTCAATATCTCTCTAAATCATGTATCCCAATGCAAGCAATTTTATTTCTCCAATGCAAAACTAGATTAGTGCCTTGTAAAATGGGTTATGGAGTCTTCTTGAATTAGGGTAGTTCTACTACCTCTCTAGGGGTGTAAGCCCTTTTACTCTCTAGAGCAAGTAACTCTAACAAGGTAGATCTAGGAGGGTGTAAGCCCTTTTACTCCTCCTAGCAAACTTTGCAATAGCTTTTTCAACAAACAACAATGATAAAACTTGGTGGAGGGTATATGTCCTTATATTCCTCCAAGGATCTAGCCAATAACAACCATGGAACAAGAAAGAAGAACTTACAAATGCAGATTTTTCTTACCAATTCCAAGAGTATGCAAGACAAAAACCCTAGTTACCAAGTAACTTTCATCACCATAGCAAGAGAAAAAGCCTCCAAGAGTTAGCGTACCACTTCACTTCACAAGACAAATGATAAACCATAGCATAAGAGAGAGAGAGAGAGAGAGAGAGAGAATGATATTGCCCAAGAGGGGCACAAATTTCAGCCAAGTAGCTCTTCTCCAAGTGAAAGAGTTATGTCCAAATGAAATGAAAATGGTATTTATTTATACAAAACTCCTAAAAAGTGTTTGTCCACATAAAGTTAGGGTAAACCAGAAAGTAAGGAGGCCAACCCCCTTTACTTTGCCCCTTTACAAAATAGTTTTAATTTGCACATGAAGAAAACCCTAAAAATGTGACGTCAACCCCTTCTAGGGTGACGTCTTGGTCAATTTGTCAAATCATTGAGCTTGAGGATGAAATCGTTGAGCCTCCAATGGATTTCCCTTCATGCATTGGGGTCTTCTCTCCAAGGTACAAGAGATTTCCCTCATCAAAGTGCCAAGTGTCCATCAAACACCACCATCACCACCAAAACCTTAGCTCTAGGGTGACGTCAAGCCTTCTAAGGTGACGTTTTAACCTCCAAAGGAAAATCGTTGGGCTTGCAAGGGCTAAGTGAGGTCATCCAAGGTCTTTTGCTTTGCCTCCAAAGGCAACGTTCATCTCTTGTATTGCCCCAAGGTCTAGGCCATGGCATCCAGCCCGTGGGCTTCCTGCCCCAATGAAGGCCCAAGTTGGGCTTGTTCCTCCAAAATGTCCATCAACAAGATCCTAACAAGATCCTGCAAAGACAGACAAGTACGCCCTCCAAGGATCTCAAGTCAAAGCATCATGGCAAGTAAAATCACATTTAATATAAGAGCCATCTAAGCATGTACATCAAAAACTACCTCATCAAATTAAACAAGTGCTCAAAGACCCTATGCAATTTGCCAAGTTTAGGTATGGGAGGGTTGACAAGGTGACCTATTGGGTGAATCAATCCTTAAGTCAGGGAGTGTTTCCTAGGTTGAAACCTCTCTAAGTCATGTGGAGAAGATGAAGTGGATGGGGGTAAGACTTTTGGGCATGGGGTTCATGACAAACAAGGATTTATATTGTCTCATTTATGGGTGCCTTTGTAGAGGGTGTGTTGCACCTTAGTTTTCAATGCATCCTTTTTCCAAGCCCATTTATTGCCATTAATTTTTTAAAATGTTTCCAGGATGAAGCCAAGGTGGGACTTCTACATAAGCATGAAAAACATTGCCCACCTTGACTCTACCCTGGTCACACTATGCTTCCCCAAGTTGAAGACAATGTTTGGGACTTCTACCTAAGCATGAAAAACATTGCCCACACACGCTCTACCTTGGTTGGCATTTTTATATTGTTATTTTTCACGGGTCCCATTCGTTTCTTATGAGAGACATGTCATTGTCCTTGGGATCCCTGGGCGAGCATCTAGAAGGTTTATGATTGGCTTTTAACTTTTGCCAGTTACAAACCTCTGGGCCTTCAACCCCTTCTTCCCATGAAATGAGGTACAATCCTTTCTTGGGTCAATACACCCGAAAATCCCAAAAGATAAGGGGGCAAAAACAGGGGAGAAGTGTGAAAAGTGGTAAGTATGATCGAGAATGGCACGATGACTCATCAAGGAGACCTCCCAGTAGAAAACCCATCCCTAAGGGTGACCACTTACTAGGGCGCAATGTCAACCACCAAGGTGAAACAAGGCAAAGAGCATAATTTCCAAGCAGACGTTCTATAATCAAAAGCAATTTTAAATGCAACATACTCAAATGCCTCAAATATTAAAGTGACACTTACCACAATACCTGACTTGTACCTCATGGAGCAAGACCCATTGTCTTCCGAAAGCACGTTGATGTGGTTGATGCCATCGTCACGAATCTAGGATGTGTGGTGGTGAAGCGGGTCTCTGTCTATGCATGTGGACATTGTCAGTCCTCCAT
This sequence comes from Picea engelmannii, assembly GCA_009831015.1. Classification (NCBI taxonomy): domain Eukaryota; kingdom Viridiplantae; phylum Streptophyta; class Pinopsida; order Pinales; family Pinaceae; genus Picea; species Picea engelmannii. Next base: position 3,569 of record ML862207.1, read on the forward strand.
CTCTCGGTACTCCGTGTCTGCAACCTGAGGGCCTAGAGACATCATCTCTTTAGTTATCCCTAGAAATTGGGGATAACAAGTACAAAACGGAGTCTCTGACTAAAACTTGCAAAATCTCAATCAACACTAATACTCAACAACCATATGGGATTTCCCCGAATGGGATGTGTTACCACTACTCTACCACAAGAGGAAAAGTCCTAACCTTTGTTGAATTTCTGAATACTAGTTCACAATTGCAGTAAATAACCAGGATCTCAAGAAGATTAACCAAGCACAAATTACAAAACAAGATTACGGATCTGCTCGTTTTTCCATAGGCAATGTTCTTTCATTGCCACCCAACCATAGGCATCCTCAAGTGCCACCCCCGAGCAAAGCATAGTAGTTTACCTGGGAAACCCTTCTACACAAGGGGAGAAAACCCAGCACCTTCTTATAGAGAAGATCCATGCCAAAGACAGAATAACCAAGCTCTATTCACTAGATCAAAATCAGCAAGAAAGAGTCCAGCCATAACTCAACAATGTAAACCCTAGCCAAAGTGCTAGAGCACTAGTCCACCTCTAGCGCACCACCATGACTAAGAGATAGACACCAACCAGACGTGCGCCTCCCTCTAGCAGCTGCAGCTCGCACACTTAGACTTGTGTTGCAATTTCAGAGTGGAGAGTGTGTGTCAAATGAGAAGGACGCCTCCCTTATTTATACTAAACTGACCAGTGAACTTTTTCCAGTGGGGCAGACTTGTCCTTTCTGGAAAATATATTTTACTTTATCTTTTCTAGCAGGCCGACTTCACTTCTGGAGCAATATAAATATTCTGGGACCTCTTTAATTCTTTCAGTGGTTTTCTTTGACGTCTTGGCATCTTCTTCTATATGAAGGGTTGTCCCGGAGGTCAATACCTCTTGCAGCTACCAGAAACATCAACAACCTTGGCGGGAGAGCCTAGAGGGACTACAAGCAAGCTACCCATTGTCACCTCGGTAGCCTTGCCCCACACTTTGGACTAAGGAAACTAAACTACCCTAGCCTAGAGGAGAATCCCTATGGTCAATCTAAGCCAATTAGTTATAGCAGTGGAGAGTTACTTAGACTAGATTGACTAAGACAAATATTACAAATCACTCTCAATGATAAAAAAAACAATTTAGGAAGTGCAAGTTGTTGATAGATTTAACAAGCTTTAATGATATGCGAATGAGACAAATATGCTTGTTATATTATGCTAGAAAAGCAATAAAGAGAATGTGGCAAAATAGACTTGCATTACATCATGTAGAATGCTTGGAGACGACGGCAGTAGAACCTACATATTGAAGCATTTATGATTGTTTGTTTTAAACCAGGCTTTAATGATAATTAATAAACCATCCACAATGTGTTAAATATAAATTTGTAGATCAACCAAATCCTTTAGAACAATGTCCTTAATCATGCTTGAGTTACGAGGTCGATCTCACAGCTATATTTAACTATTATTTATCTCATTCTAGTACTGAATATTTCTGCTCAGATCTAGTTATGATGTCATCACAAACCATTAAAATTTGGAGCCCTTATATCCACGATAACCAAAGTGAACTTGATCTTCTTGTGGTAATGTGTGAATTAAATCCTTTTGCAATGAAATAACATCCGTCATAAACATTTAGGGCAGTACACAATGAACATTAGGAACAGTTAAGCATCATATGCCCTTCACAAAATGTGCATGATGAATTCACAAATGTTATAAATAAGTGATATACCCAACAGATGTGTTATATCCCAAAGATTGGTGCTTGGAGATCATTCATTAAACTGCTGATTCTGCTAGGATTTTGAACAATTAAAGTGCTGTAGATTGCAAAAGTACAGTGCTGTATGAAAAAACAGACTAAGGATCTGTGTAAAATAAGTCTTCTTGAGCGCAGACCATTCATCAATGTACCCAGATCCAAAAATTCTGTTAGAGCATCCAAAGTGTTATAGTTTGGTGGACTGTTATAAAGTGCAGTGGAATATGTATATCAGCAGTGAATTAAACCAAGGGTTTTAAACATGAAATGTGGTTTTAAACATGAAATGTGGTTTTAAAGAATGTGTTAATGGTTGAATTTAGAGAATATCCCAAAGGTTAATGCCATAACACATTGTACACTTGTAATCAAGGAAAATAAACCAACCTTTTAACTCTCGAACAGCAGACTTCAATCAATAGAGAACCACACTTTGCATGTCGATTTGCTTATTTGGCAAGTCATTTTACTAGTTCAAGCATCAATTCATTGGATTATGATACTACATGAATTTGTGAATGTGTATGCACAAACATTGGTTAAATTGGCAAGGGAAAACCCAGCCATTAGATATAGAAGTAAGCATGTGAAAAACCTTTGTTAATGATGTGATTAACAAACCCAAGTGCTATGAAACCATGTATTTTCCAGCATTTAAAAAAAGATAAACTCAAATGAAGAATATGAAATTAAGCACATTAGAGTTCATTTGTAAAGAGGGTTAGATCCATGAAATTTAGATGCAAAGAGCAAAATCTGAACCTATACTTTCAGCTAGTCAATGAAGATTTTCTGAGGTTCTATGGGCTGCCCAACAGGCCTGTCATTTGACCTCTTGTTAGGCACTTATTTCAAGGTTTAACAAACTGTTTTTACCAGTCTTAGGACAGTCAACTTGCTGTCCATAACAATCAATCTTAAGACTGTTTTGCTGCTGTTTTATGACAGCCAACAAGTCTGATAATTCTCCCTTTGAATCTGCCCACAAATCTTTGGTTTGATGCTCTTTTATGGCTGCTATTTTGCATGGGTTAAACAATGGGTTTATGCTGTCAAATATTAGCTCATACATATACCATAAAACATCAAACACACCTCTAGGATCTTTAACAACCTACAACTGAAAATACTAACCAAACATGACAAATGAAAACATGTAGTTTTTGGTCAACATGACCCTGGAAAAACCCCCATGGAAAAAACCAGTAAGAGAGATAGATATGTATTGGAGATCTCAAAGCAAGAGTACAACAAGGAAATAAATACAAGTGAACCTAGTACAATAGCAACCCAACTCAGGATGCTTTGGAGTTACTTGTAGATGTGCCTGCTAGAATTAGACTTTGCCCCTCTTGGACTGCCAAATGTGTAGAAGCTTGCGCCCTTGCTCTAGGTGTGCCTCCTTGCCTCCACAAACTCGTCCAACTGATGGTGCACCCCCTTCCTTCTTGCATGTGCCCTTCTTCACTTCTTGTGCACCTTCAAACGCATAGTGCGCACCCTCCAAGAATGCTTGCGCCCTCCATGGATACTTGGCCCTCATATACTCAAGTGCACTTGAATGCTTCCTCAAACAAGTGCGCCCATCACCTTGGATGCACCCTCCATGAAAGCTTGTGCCCTCTTTGCCCAAGAAGACTTGCTCCAACACTTGTGCGCCCTCCTCTCCTCAAGAATGCACCCAAGTGTACTCCAAACCCTCACTCTCTCTTCCTCTTCACTCCTCTTCTCCTCACCCAAATCTCTCAAGTGATCAAGTGAATAATAAGTCTCATCTTTACCCTTTTGCCTCCTTTAGCCTTCCTTAGGCCAAACCCTAAAAGATCAATGGCCTAGATTAGAGCTAGCCAAGTCTAATCAATGGGTGAGATCAGTTCTCATAAATCTCACTTAGAAACCCACTTTACTTGAGTTTCCACAGTTTGCTTTATGTCTATTAATTCACCCACTTGTGAATTAATTGTCACTTTATGACTTAAGTGACAAATTTCACTTTATGACTTAAGTGACAAAGTCAAAGTGAAATTAGAACATAAAGTAAAGGTATAATGGTAATAATCTCCCCTTTGTGTTTAGAGACTCACAAACACAAGGGGACCACTTTCGAAGGTACCCAAATCTCAACACTCTCTTTAACCGAGAAAAGTGTCACTCACTCCTCCAATCTTGTCCTTGCAGTGGACTTCCTTGCCTCTTGGCAAGGACTCAGTGAGTATGGATGTAACCTGATCATCAAAAGTGGCCTCTAACTCTGATCTGCTCGACATGCATGATCTCTAGATGGAAGTCCATCTCCACCTATCCAAGATCTCCTTGAATCAAAGTCCTTCTTGATCCAAGCCTTGATCTCGACATCTCACCAAAGATCTTGATCTCAGCATCTCACCAAATATCTCTACCTTGGCATCTCACCAAGAGTCTCTCGATCTTGGCATCTCACTAAAGATCCTCACCTTGGTCTCTCACCAAGCGACTTCCTCCTGAAGTGGAATCTGAAATTGATCTGCTCGTCTCCATAGCCAAGTGGGACCCAAACCTCTCTGGTGCCCTGCTCTCTTTGACCAACCTATGAGGCTCTCCAACAAATCTCTACAAAGTAGTATGTGGCCCTGAATTATCTACACCAATTGTCTGTATACTCAGCAACTCTAAGACTGAAGTTGTCCCGGGTGGACCAATCACCCTTGAATATGGTGTACTTGATAACTGAGTTTGAGTCCCCTGAGCTGCAACACTCTGAATCTGCGAGACCTCCTCGACTCTGTCTACGCACCAATTGTCGGATGGTGTCTCAACTGTCAAGCAACAACCTATGAGATCACACTCACTCTCAAACTGAGCAGTGAACTCCTCCTCCTCTGTTGTCGTTGTAGTACCACCCTACTTATTCTTCTTTTTGGGACATTGTCCAGCATAGTGCCCCATCTCGCCACAAGCAAAGCATTTCACTTTGCTCATGTCCTTCTTCTGCTCTCCTCCTCTCGACTGCTGCTGGTTGGCCCCTCCTTTGGGACCATGTCCGGTCTTCTTCTTGCCCTTTGCAAAAAGAGCAAGATCACCCTCATCACCATCTCCAACGCCCTGCTGCTAACTAGTAGATGTGGAGCCATGCCTCAACTCCTCCTACACGAAGTCATCTCAGAGTGTTAGAATTAGGGAAAAAATGAAAAACAAAAAGCTTTTAAAATTTTCTATTTACTAGATCAGCATATAGAAGAAGAGATATAAACAGATCTGAATACAAACAAGATTTCTAAGTATAAAAATAAACTTTTATCTTACCTCCTAATCAATGATAGATGTACCTGTCACATGTGTCGATGTATGCCTCTGAAAATATGCTCAGAAATTAGTTTAGGTTCATGGATCAAACCTCTAGGGTTTGATCTCTGTCAATGTGGACTGTGGGACAGTTTTTCCAATGATATAGACCATCAAAAGAAATTGTAGACATCAAGAACAAAACAGCAGGACCTCCAAGTAGATAGCAGCAATACCCGCAGCAGATAGAACCCTCCACAGAAAAAAAAATTAACACAGGGATAAACTGGACAGCAAGTCTGGAAACGACAGACCCTCCACAAGCAAACCCTCTACTCAGAAAAAGGTTGGACAGCAAGTGGAAAACCCCCACAAGGACCTCTGCTCAACACGCAACAGCTAGAAGGTGAGGTTGCGGCCTTCACACAGCAAAGAGATAGCCCACAAAAGAGGTCGTGGCACCTGTACTCATGTCTGTGGCCCTAAAAGGCAGATTCGGCACCCACAAGGAGGCTCCTCAACCACTTCAGTAGGTCCGACAGCTAATGAAGACACCTCTGCACAAATGGACAGGTCCGACAGCTCTTGGGAGGAACCTCAGCATCTCTTGCATCAACAAACAATCAAGAAGTAGCACCCAACCAATACCAAGACAAAACAAAACTCAGATCTGAAGTTGATTCACCAACAGAAGAGGTTGCATCAACACAAGAAGCAAATCATTGAGGTAGCCGCAGCAAGGAGAGAGAGGAGTGAAATGAGTGTGTAAAAATGTTGGAGGGTAGGGTTCTATTTATAGCTAGGGAGAGGGATTTGAGCAATTAAAATTATAATTAAATATTGACATTTAATTAATATAAATATTAATTAAAATGTCAATTAATATTAATATTAATTATAAAAACCCTAATCACATATAAAACCCCAATCATATAAAACAAGAGGGAAAGCAAAACAACAAGGGGGTCCCTGTTAGGACAAAGTCAAGGGGGGATCCATAATGGCAAAACATGTCCACATGAGTCTCATAATGACCTATAAACTTTATCAGCACTGCATAAGAGGGTACATCAACAATGTGGTCATGTCCATCTTCATAGGCACTCCTAGGTCTCATGGACCATCCCGGGAGAGAGGAAGTGGATCACACATCAACATATCTTGGTATTTCACCAAGATCTACCTGGTCAAAGACCATGTTGCCTCAGAACACATCTGGGGGCCCAATGAACACATCTAGGGTCTTATCCACCAAGGTACAAGACCAAGGATCAACCCATGCATTAAGCAAGGGTTCCCTGGAACACATCCAGGGTCCCTAGAACACATCTAGGGACTTATATCAACCACCAAGGAACACATCCAAGGATCAATCCAAGCATCGGGCAAGGATTCCCTGGAACACATCCAGGGGCCCTATAACACATCTAGGGTCTTACTGCTTGGTCCTAGACCAAGAACCCCAGTCATCCACTGGGGGCCCTCACTAGGGTCTTTTGCCATGGCTCTCACTGCTTGGTCTCATACCAAGAAACCCCAGGAATGTGATGGGGGCCCTAGTCCATAGCTAGGGTCTTCTGCCATCCTCCAAGAGAATGGCTCTTGCAGCTGCACTAATTTCAACACTCCCTCTCAGCAAGAGAGACATTCTCAGCAACACCAAGCTTGTCTCGAAAGTACACAAACTTTGTCAAGGACAGTGGCTTGGTCAAAATATCTGCAGTTTGTTCTGCCGTTGGAACATACTGAATACTGAGAATGCTCTTCTGCACCATGTCCCGAACATAGTGGTATCTCATCTCAATGTGTTTTGACCTGTCATGAAACACTGGATTCTCGGAGAGCTTTATACAGCTCAGGTTATCACAGTGGATGATTGTGGGTTCTAGCTCAGCATTGAACAAGTCTGAAAGTAGCTTTCTAAGCCACACTGCTTCTCTGCTAGAAGCACTTGCAGTAATGTATTCTGCTTCTGCAGTGCTCTGGGCTATGGAGCCCTGTTTCCTGCTGGACCAAGAGATCATAGTTGAACCCAAACTAAAACAATATCCGGAGGTACTCTTCTGGTCCACTGTACTGCCCATCCAATCTGAATCTATATATCCATGAAGCATTACACCTCCACTGGAAGTGTATCTAATCCCATAGGCTATAGTCCCCCGAACATATCTCAGAATATGTTTAACAGCAACCATATGAATATGATTTAGTTCACACATGAACTGGCTGAGGGCATTCACTGCATAACAAATGTCTGGTCTGGTATGTATAAGATACATCAAGAACCCAATGATCTGTCGATATAAGGTGGGGTCTTCTGGATCTATACTTGTAACTTGGTCTTGTAACTTTTTCAGATTAAAAATCATCGATGTGGACATGGACTTACAGTCCATCATGCCAAATCTGCGGAGCACATCAACTGCATATTTTCTCTGTGAGAGAAAGATCTCACTTGGTTTCTGCCACACCTTTAAGCCCAGAAAATAATGCATAAGACCCAAGTCTTTCATTTCAAATTCTGTTGAAAGCTCCCTCTTAGTCTAAGCTATCAAATTTTCCTCTACTATGAGGAACAGATAATCCACATATAATACTAAGATAACAGGATGATTCTGTACAATCTTTATATAAAGATTGGGATCTGCTATACTCTTGGTGAACCTAAGACTCTGTAGAAAGTTGTCAATTCTCCCATACCAAGCTCTCGAAGCTTGTTTCAATCCATTCAAGGCTTTCTTGAGTTTGCACACATGGGATTCTTTCCCATGGATCACGAACCCTTCAGGTTGTTCGATATAAACCTCTTGCTCAACTTCACCGTTAAGAAAAGCAGTCTTAACATCCATCTGGTGAAGTTTCCAACCAAAAACTGCAGCAAAAGAGATAATGATCCTGATGGAAGTATATCTGGCAACAGGAGAAAAGATCTCGTCATAGTCAATTCCTTCTTTCTGAGAGAAGCCACGAGCCACAAATCTAGCCTTGAATTTTTCAACACTGCCATCTGTTGTATGCTTTATTTTATAAAGCCATTTGGAGGTTACCATTGATTTTCCACGAGGTCTTGGGACCTGTTATCCACCAAAGTTGCACTATGGCGAATTTCCGCTGAGCCGCCAAAAGATTGAACATTATTGTTCAAAATTCAGAAGTTCAGAAATTTAGCCGGTCTAAAAGACCACCTGGTTACTCTACATTTCCATAAAAAATTGTAATAAGAGTTGTTGGCATGATGAATTTGTAAAAGGTCTTAGCCACCTTAAGTCCTAAGCGTGAGTTATACTCTAGAGTGTTTTTTCACTTACTAATTATATTTTGCCGCTTTTCAGGCGATTTATAATTTATGAGTTTTTTCACTCAATCCT
>WSFP011416320.1:0-23684 GCA_009831015.1 Picea engelmannii
ATCTCTTGAGCATGATTGAAGATCTATTCTGAGGAAGAGAGCGAGAGGAGGATCTCATGGACGCATCAAAGTTTCGGCAATGTCGGAGATCTTGACGGCAAAATTCTCGGATTCACAGAAAACCCTATTTTCTGATGCCCACGTGGGTTGTCTGTGTATAGGGTGTGTGTACACGTGGGCTGGCTATGTATAGGGTGAGTGTACATGCGGGATGACTGTGTACAGGGAGCATGGAGTGGATAAAATCATGGAGATTTGTGTTTGAGCTAGTGCCAAGCTCTTGGATGATGAGGCAGGTTCCAGATCTGCATTCTATGGCCTCAGATCTATCACTGAGACACTGGTATGGTTACATTATTGTCTTGATGGATACTATTGTTTGATGTGTTGTGAATGCTTAGGGCATTCTTGGTATGGCTTCTATGATGTGGTTCAGTTTGGTTGATTTGGTTGATGGAGTGAGCAGTACTCTTATGATTAAGTAGTGGCATGATTGCTATGGTATACTAGTTGTTTATACATGATTGAGATAGCATTCATATTGATTTGTTGTGGAGCATGAGCAAGTTATTGGAGAACTTGGATGTGTTTTGACTGGCTGTGGAAGACAGAAGAGAAAGTGATTGCAGGATGTAGAGGATCTGAGCATGTTGCTCAGAAACATATGCTTGTTGCATTATACACTGGCCACGTTCACACGTGGGCTTTAGTGAGCCAAGGCGCATGCCCACGCGGGCTGCACTACTGACAGGTCACGTACCTGTTGACAGATTGATATCTGTTGAGGATTGTTGCCTCATCTCAGTTGGTGTTGAGGGTGTAAGTTGAGTCTTGCATTATAGAGCAAGTGCTCTTACAGAGTTGTACTCTATTTAGTTGTTGTTGATAAACCCCAAGGATTATAGTCCGTAATAAAAAAAAAAGTGTACATACATCTTGTGTTCTTTGTGTTCATTGTGGTGATGACTTGTTGATGATATATTGTTGATATGTGCTCACATCTAACTAGTTATAAATGACAATAATGGGTAATGAATAAATGTTGAATGCTAATTGATGATTTTTTGTGCAAGAGGGAAGTTTTGGGAAAAAGAGCCCCACACTCATTCACCCCCCCCGCTCTAAGTGTGGTAGGTGTGTCCAACAGAAGTAAGGTAAAAAAAGTGTGTTAAAAATGATATTTTCCACTATATTTAAAATGTATGGAACCATAACTTAATTAAGGACAGATAATTATATGAAAAAACTTAATTTCAAAAAAATAAATGGTGTACAACATTTTTAACATTGGATGAAGCATGGAAATATGATTAAAAAGACGATTGAATAAAAATAAAAATAAAATAGAAAATAGAAAAGTTTGAAAATAGATGAAAAAACATCGTTGAGAAAAAAGAAAAAAAAAAAGAGAAAAATTGAACAATTTGAAAATAAATGAAAAATCAAGCATTTAAAAAAACAAAGTGGAAACCTTACGTATCAGAAAATTTAAAATATCAAAAAACCACCTAAAAATGGAGGGGGGTGCTACCGGTAGCACCATTTTTAAAAACGGGGTAAAAAACTTGACCCCCCCAAAAACGAGAACTTTGTAGAATTCTCATTAAGTTGGTAACTATGTTTCAAACATTTGTGAACAAATTCCACTTCCTCTCAACTTTATTGTACACTTTGATAGCTTTCCAATAGTGTAAAAATCACCTCAATTGTAGTTCGTTTGAGGAAGTTATGCCTCTCACAAGTTAACCTATCCTATTGAACATCATGGTACTAAGTGGATACATGTCATCTGTCAGTGTTCACACATGTAGAGCTAGTCACATATGGACTTTCAAGAATATTCTAGAGGGTGCAAAACCTTAATGCTAGCTCTAGACAACTATCGAGACATAGAAACACTAGATTGCTAGGAAAGGAGTGGGTTCCATTCTAATTGTATTGATTTTTAGTTTCGTAGTTGAACCGGACAAGGGAGTGCGATATTGGAGAAAAATACCATATAATAGTCATACATGCATTGTATCCATGTAAACTCTAGAGTGAATTCACCTTTCTTTGTATTTGCATTTCATAACTGAGAAGAAAAGAGCAAGGCATAGTCCTCACCTTTTGGTCGGCTTTTTTTTATTTTAGTCTCAACTTAATTCAGAGTTTTGTGTGATAGGCTAGTAATATTAAACATGAATTTGATGTAAAACACCACATAATGAGAAGTTTGCAGAAACTTGTAAGATTTGTTATGACAAACTATTCTAGTGAAATATCCACAACATTTTATAAATCACTTCTTATACATTATAATCCTATGCAGTTGGTAAAGGATTTTAGTGCTTGTTGTTCCCATGTCAATGTAGATGAGTCCAAAGGAAGAAGACATAAAATATGAAAAAATCCACCTAAGTGTTGGCATGTCCACTCCATGACACCATTTTGTAAACTCAAAATCATAAATAAAAACTTTATCCCAAACTATCATAAGCCATCTCATAGTTGTTCCATTACAAAGCAACATAAGACAAGAGGTGCAAATGACCATCGATGTGTATGCTTGTCATATTTTTTAACTTTCTATTATTTATATATAAATTAATAAAAAAATTCCACCCATATCATGAAATTAGCGAAATCGGTTTCCTTCATTCAAATAAAAATTAAAAAAATAAAAATTATTTTATTTTCTAAATAAATCATATTACTATTCATTTTCTTGAAAAAAATAAAATAAAATAAAATCATATATATATATATATATATATATATATATATATATATATATATATATATATATATAATCTAGGTGGATATCGATGGCCACTCATCTTTTCCAACTCGCTCAAAACATTTTTTTGGCAATTTACTATTTTTAGCAGTTTTTAACTTATGCGACCATTTTGAGGGCATAAATGAAGGTTTTTTGGGATCAAGCTTCTCATTAATAGATGAAGGCTCTAATTGAGCCCCCAAAACGAATCTACTCGATAATACCTTTCCAACGGGCTATCGTGCGCCTAAAACGGAGATCATATGAAAAAATTACGACCCCGGGAAGTTGATGTACTAACTTACCCAAACAGGGCCCACATGACTTTTGGCGCTTCATCTCCTAGGGTTAGACTTTTGGATGTCTAGGGTTTTTGACATTCCTGTTTATTTTAAAAAGGCCTTCAAAGCCTCATTGTAATCATCTTCTTGTGAATGAGCGCAACCGTCACATCTCTTCTTAGAGATAAGCCGCCACCATTCCAGGAAGCTTGTTTTTCGTTGCATTTTACAGTTTCAGCTTATTTCCTTATTGAATAGAAAACCAGTTTTACTGTATCTCTATTATTCTGTGTTAAGCATATTTTAATAATTTGTATTCATTTTGTTATGCTCATAAAATCTGGATCAGTGGTATCAGAGTGGTTTGCTCCTTGTCGTCTTAATGCATGTCCCCAACGAGGTCAGGGTACAAAGAATTGGGTCTCGAGCTTGTTTATCTTGAGGAAAAAATCTCTCAGAAGCCCAAGTGAACTCTCATGGCAGGAGAAAAGAAAGATGACGGGACATGAGATCCTTTCAAAATGTTGCTTGAGGAATCTCTCACGCAACAGAGGAACTAGATGTTGGATATTTTGTGCAAATCCTTCGACGACTACCAACAGGCGACACATCTTCCTCGAGCGGAGGTGCCACCCCCTTCAAGGTACAAATCAACTTCGATATTCCTATATTTTAAGTTTAGATAGACGTAGATGTTGTAGACAAGTGGTTGAATCTACTAGAAGGGTAATTTTTTGTCCATAACTTTTCAAATAGAGAAAATATTACTTTTGCACTCCTCAAATTCGTTCCCCATGTCAAAGATTGGTGGGAAACTTTCTGTGAGAAAAAGGAAATAGAGGAACCCTCATTATTTAGAGTCACGACCACCTGGGAATCCTTCAGGGATGCTATTAAGGAATAATACTACCATGTCGGAAGTTATGATGATTTTTATACCAAATGGACTACACTAGGACAAGAAAGAGACCAAGCAGTGGTAGAGTTCAAAAATATCTTCCATACCTTGTGCACCAAGCTAGGTATCAAAGATTTGGAGCAACATCTAGTGCTCTACATAGATATATCTATACCAAAATGGAATTTTTGGACATCTCGTCCTTGGGTGCGACCTACCGATATGTCGTCAAAATCGAGCAGAAGCTCAAACAAAAGATGCGGCAATTTGGGCCTGGGAACTCCTCATAACAAAATCCAGGAAGGAGTGGCCCCAACCCACAAAACAAAGGACAGAGAAAATATGGACAATATCAAGAAAACCAATCCAATCAGCAAGCAAAGAAGGACACCAAAAAGACAAATGAAGATACCGGGAAGTGGTGTGACTTCCATAATATCTCTTGGCATAACATTGTTGACTGCCTCTCAAAGCAGTTGTTGGTGGCCGAATTGAAAGCCTCTGAATCAAATGTGGGTTCTAACTCTGAGTCAGAACCAGAAAGGGGAAGAGAGATCATTTATGCGGAACCCAGTGCCATCGTTGCTACCACCTAACTCCATCCTGGTGAACCAGACGAGCTAGAAGAAGGTGAGCGCCTCTTCCATTCACAGAAGTGGGTAGAAGACACCCTGTTGCACTTCATCGTTGATAGTGGTAGACAAAAGAACCTCATCTCAACAAAGGTTGTCAAGCCGTTTTCCCTTTCGACAACGTCGCACCCACAACCCTACACCATTGTATGGCTTCACCAAGGAAGTGATCTCTGTGTCAACCAACAGTGTTGACTGTCGTACGACATCAAGCCCTTCAAAGACGAGGTATTGTGTGATGTTGCTCCTCTCGAAGTTTGTAATGTTCTTTTTGGCCAACCTTATTTATGGAAACGTTATGTTGTATATGAGTCTAGGCCTCATAGTGTTATTATTACTTTGAACGAGAAATTTTACAGGATACCTGAGGCAGTCCCTCCTAGTGTTATTTCCTTGATCTATGCCAAGCAATGCAGGAAGGTCATCTCTCAGACCAGGAAATTTGTCTTCTTCATGATTCGCTCTCAGAGTGAGTGAAATATTGTAGGCACATCCAGGGCCTCCGCGACCGATATCTCCACACAACATAAGCAAGTGGATAAGTTCGTGGAACAATACTCATATATATTCTCGTCTCCTACTGGGGTACCTCTGCACTTCCAGGTCAAGCATCCCATCGATCTGACCCTAGGCACACTGCTACCCAATGGGCGAGTCTATTACTGCTCTCTCTTAGAAAATGAGGAGATCAAGAGGTAGATCCAAGAACTTCTCCACAAGGGGCACATATGTCCCAACTCATCACCTTTTGGGAGCCCAATCATGTTGGTGCATAAGAAACATGGGACCCGACGACTCTGCATTGATTATCGGGCCCTGAATAAAACCACAGTCCGAAACTGGTCCCTGATTCCCCGAATCGACGACCTCCTTGATCAGCTCACGGGGGCCAAATACTTCAGTAAGATTGATCTAAATTCTGGATACCATCAGGTCCCAATAGAACAGACAGATGTATGGAAGACCGCCTCCAAGTCAAAAGAATGTATTTTTCAATGGTTGGTCATGCCCTTTGGATTGACAAATGATCCAACAACTTTTATGAGGATGACTGATGATATCCTACTAACTTTCACAAATACTTTTTTAGTGGTGTATATGGATGACATCCTCATCTACAACAAGACTTGGGCGGAACATTTGCAACATATTCAACATGTTTTGCACATCGTATGGTAGCATAAACTATATGCAAACTTGGAAAAATGCTCCTTTGGCATGGACAGGGTCCATTACTTAGGCTACATCATTGATCGACATGGTGTGCATGTGGATCCATCCAAGATCTAGGTCATCCGTGACTGGCCAGCCCCAACCACACTCACTGAACTTCAGAGCTTCTTGGGCCTCACCAATTTCTATCACAGATTCGTGTTGGGATTCTCTCATATCGCATGGGCCCTCAGCTAAGTAACAAAGGGTGGAGGTAAGGCAAAATTTGTGTGGGGCCTGTCCCAAAAACAAGCCTTCGATGAATTGAAGAAGAATTTGTGATCATCCCCATTAATTTCATTACCGGACCTGCAACATCCCTTTGAGATCGAGACAGATGCTTCATACTATGTTGTGGGCATCGTTCTCACTTAGCATGGCCACCTCATGGCATATCATAGTGAGACACTATCATATGTTGTCAGTAAGTACCCTAATTACGATAAAAAAATATACTCCATTGTGAAAGCCTACCACCAGTGGAAACATTACATTCTTAGGAAGGAGATAGTCATCCACACTTATCACAAGCCACTACAATTCATGTAGACCCAAGGAAAATTGTAGAATGACCGTCATCAGAAGTGGTCCACATACTTACAACAGTTCCACCTCAACATCAAGTATAAAACAGGAAGTACCAACCGAGTTGTTGATTTCCTCATCCGACCTCCAGTTGCGATACTCACCATGGTGCTAGAATATTGCAGCCACGAGACCTCTGGATGGCCCCACCTCTACGAGATAGACCCTGACTTCTCCACCACCTAACAAATGTTGGGCGCCAACTCAGTGGTCGCTAATTTCCATCTTCAGGATGGGTTGTTGTGTTGTCTGGGCCATCTCCGTGTTCCATCAAGCGAGCGTACAAAGCTGATTTGTGAAGATCACTACAGTCGGGTGGCAGGACACTTTGGCGTCAAAAAGATAGTGGCAGTGCTGGAAAAACATTTCTACTGGCTGAAACTTCGACAGGATGTCGGTAAGTATATCAAGTCATGCACCACCTGTGTTATTGCCAAACCAACCACTAAAAAATAGGGCCTGTACACCCCTCTGCCTACTCCTGACAGGTCGTGGGAATCCATCTCAATGGACTACATGTCGGGCCTCTCGTCCACCAAGAGAGGAAATCATTGTGTTTTTGTGGTTGTTGATCGCTTTTCCAAGATGGCGATTCTAGTTGCTTGCAAGAATAACATCACGGCAGAAGCCACTGCCAAGCTCTTATTTGAACGAGTATGGGTACATTTTGGGATCCCACAAACCATTATCTCAGATCGTGACAGTCGGTTCATCAGTACATTCGGGTCGAGCCTCTGGTCATTACTAGATACCAAGCTCACCAAATCCACTACCTTCCACCCCTAGACAGATGGCCAAACTGAGGTCGTCAATCGGATGATCGTACATATATTGTGCATGTACAATTCAAAACACCCTTTCACATGGGATGAGAGCCTTACTTATGTCCAACATAACTACAATCGAGCCCTGCATAGCTCAATTGGCCACAACCCTTTTAGGTGGGGTTGGGATTCCAACCATTGGGCCCCATGGATCTTGCACTACCCCCAGTGACCACCTCGGTCGACTCTTCCCACGCTCCACCAAAATCTAACAAAGCCACCCGGATCATTGAGCGGATCCATCACATCCGCCAACAGGTTCACGATATTCTACAGAAGTCTAATTCCAAGTACAAGCAACGACATGATCAACATCGGGTGCCACATAAGTTTCAGGTGGGAGAGAAAGTTTGGTTGCACTTGCAGAAAGAATGCCTTACAGGGCCCCATCGGAAGCTTTTCCCACTTTGTTATGGGTCATACACCATCACCAAGGTTGTGGGTGACAATTCTTTTGAGCTCAAAATTCCCCCTTTCCTTGGCCTACACCCAGTCTTCAACGTGGCTCTCCTTCGGTCATATTTCCCACCATTATTGGACACCTCAAAGATAACAGAGCATTTGACACCAAAAGAGATCAACCCTGACTGCATGAAACATGCATCCAATGATCATATTATGGACACACAGATCAATGGCACTCAACATCAAAGGATCCATCTTTATCGAGTCGTCAAAGCAGGGCAGCTCCTACACCAAGGCAAGTGGCTCACCCGGGGCCAAATTCAACAAAAATTCCTCATCTGATGGGGGAACTCAACGCAATGAAGACCATTTATTACTAAGGAGGGAGGATTGATCTAGTTGGATATCGATGGCCACCCACCTTTTCCAAATCGCTCAAAAAAAAATTATGGCAATTTTGGCAATTTACTATTTTTAGCAGTTTTTAACTTTCGAGGCCATTTTGAGGGCCTAAATGAAGATTTTTCGGGATAGATCTTCTCAATGATATCCGAAGGCTTTGATTGAGCCCCCAAAAATAATCTCCTTGATGATACCTTTCCAACGGGCTATAGTGTGCCTAAAAAGAAGATCGTATGCAAAAGTTATGACCCCGGGAAGTTGATGTACTAACTTACCCAAACGGGGCCCACATGACTTTTGGAGCTTCATCTCCTAGGGTTAGGTTTTTGGATGTATAGGGTTTTGGGAATTCATGTTTATTGTAAAAAGGCCTTCAGAGCCTCATTATAATCATATTCTTTCGAATGAGTGCAATCGTCACATCTCTTCTCGGTGATAAGCCCTTTTAATAATCTGTATTCATTTTGTTCTGCTCATAAAATCCAGATCTATATATATATATATATATATATATATATATATATATATATATATATATATATAAGTGTACAATGAATGGCCAAAATAGCAAGTCAACAAGACTACAAAATATAACCAGTATAAAAACACAATATGAATGAAAAAACAAGTCTTAATGCCATTAATAAAAGTAAAAAAAGGACATCATAGCTAAATAACTGGATAAGAGTAGTAAAGAAAATGATTTATGTAACATAGAAGTTAAAGCAAAATAATCCACTAAAGACTAATTTCACATATATCAATAAAAATACAAATTACCTATTGCACATACTATTAGTCCAAGGCCAATGAGGGACCATAACATTCGATTCATTGTTGAATTCATTTAGTTTGGCCTTTGACTATATATATTTTTCCCAATCTCTAGTGTTTGAGATACAGAGCTCAATTTTTTTTTATATAATAAAAAAATATTATTCTTCGTAATTTCAATGGAGAATAGATTTAAATTTTTATTTCAGGCTTCACTCTTCCCAATGTTTTATTTTTACACCTTCTGAAAGTGTTTTTTCTTTTTTCGCTTCTTCAATTAATTAGACAATGATATTTTTCTCTTTTCATAATGTTACAGAGAATGAAGACAATAATCATGGCTCCAACAAATAGTGGCTAACTAACATTTCGCACTAGACCATATGAATTGTCTTCCCATTGTTAAAATTTTGGTATGCTCGTTTCACCATAGAAAATGTTACATCATTGTCACCCAACCATAGGCACTTACACGTGCCACCCCTGAGCACAATAACATTTTCTTTGATAGACTGTGTACACGAAGCAAGTCCTATCTTGAACTAACAGATAATACCTAGCCATAAATACGAACACGGCTGCAACAACAACACCATACCAAGAGAGAGTACCTTTACCAAGAGAAGTGCATAAGAGAGAGATACTAGAAAGACTAAGCAAGGAGATGCTTCACCACTGTAGCTGTTGCATCACCTTCCTCAGACTTGCACCTCCTTCTTCCCTTCGCTGAATTGTTGCAACTGTTGATTCTTCTATACTTGCGCCTTGATTGCAGAGTGAGTGAGTGTATGTCAATGAGGTATCCCCTCACCTATTTATATACTAGTTTGTCCAAGTGACTTTTCATATGGGGTCGACTTGTCTTTTTGGAGCCCTATAATTCCTTATTATTATTCTCCTTGGGCCGACTTCTCTTCTAGGGTATTTCCACATATGTTTAATGGTTCTCTTTCTTCCAGAATATTCTTCTCTAAGCACAAAGGTTGTCCTGGAGGTTAATACCTCCAGCAACTACCAGAACATCGACACTCCCTCTTAGCTAAGGAGGTATTATTTATGATGTTTTTCATCTAGTAGTCTCAATCACATCCATGCATGGCATGTAAAATACTACCACCAATCACATGGTCTTGCATACCATTCTATAGGTAGCATCACCATAGCCACACAAGCTATCCCATGATCTCACATATCATGTCACAAGTATCATCATCATATCCACATAGGCTATCCGATGTGTCTATACATCATTGTCATGCATATGGGGTGTCATCATTGTATGTAGTATCTCTCTAGTGGGAACAACCTCGTCATCCTTTCAGACCTTATGTCATTAAGGAAATTCATCTAGCTCACACAGAACTAGGAAACTATCTAACAATTGTCCAACACACACAGAATTTGGACAGTTAGCCCTGTGGCTAGCCCTTCTGGTTGGCACACCAGGCATCCAGTCCATAATGATTAGGAATCTAACCACGAGGGTTAGGTGATCTAGTGCGGACACACTATCCATCTAGCCCAATGCTAGAAACCCTCCAACTACACAAGTTGGCCCTCCATGTTGAATGTTGGGCATTTTCCATCCCTGAAGGCCCGACATCATGATGGCCCTATGAGAGGTCATGTCGACTTGTACCACAATCAGTAACATGCTCGTGAATGATTGCCCGCTGTTTCCATACTTTGCATGCTACTTCCCTTGGAATCACATATGTAACTCATCACTCCCTCTTATGAGGGAATTCCTTCTGGACCACACTAATCTTGTCCCTGAAATACTCAAAATTTATCTTCGATAGAGTTTTGGTCAACACATCGGTTATTTGCTCATTTGTAGCAACATACTGGAGCTTCACTGCTCCCTTTTGTACCATGTCTTGAATATAATGGTACTTTATCTCGATATGCTTTGATTTGTCATGAAACACAGGGTTCTCTGACAACCTTATGAAACTCTGGTTGTCACAATATATACAAGTCACCTCCAACTTGAGATCAAACAACCCTGCAAGAAAATTTTGAAGCTACATAGCTTCGCTACTGGCTAGACATGCTGCTATATATTATGCCTCGGTTGTACTGAGTGCCACACTAGTTTGCTTCATGCTGAGCCATGAGATCATAATCGATCCCAAACTAAAGCAACATCATGATGTACTCTTCTTATTTGTGAAACCACCGGCCCAATCTGAATCAACATAGCCTTGCAGTCTTATCTCATGATCCGAAACATATCTAAGTCCATAGTCAACTATACCTTTCAAGTACCTGAATATGATTTTTTCCGCCACCAAGTGAACACGTCTCGGTTCAACCATATACTGACTCAATGTGTTCACACCAAAACATATATCTGGCCTTGTGTTCATCAAATACATCAACGAACCAATCATAAGTCTATACATGGTGGCATCCACTGTCTATGAAGATGTATCACTCAATAACTTCAGGTTTGTCACCATCAGTGTAATCATGGATTTAGAATCCATCATTATGAATCTCTTCAGGATTTCTACAATATATTTTCCTTGGTTAAGGAAAATATCATTCAGTTTCTTCCATACCTCTAGACCTAAGAAATAATGCATCATACCCAGGTCTTTCATTTCGAACTTTGTAGCAAACTTCCTCTTACTATCAACGATGAGCTTCTCGTCTCCTATTAGAAACATGTCATCCACATATAATAGTAATATCACTGGTCCAACATCCACAACCTTGTAGTAAAGGTTGGAATCTGCTTTACTCTTGGTAAATCCCAAGCTCATCAGAAAACTGTCAATTCTACTGTACCATGCCCTTTGTGCTTGCTTCAATACATACAAGGTTTTCTTCACCCTGCACACATGTGTCTGCCTATCATGTGTCTTGAAACCTTGTGGCTACACCACGTACACTTCATCTTCTACTACACCATTCAAAAAATTTGTCTTCGCGTCCATATGATTTACCTTCCATTTCATTATTGAAGCTATTCCAAGTATAGCTCTAATCGAAGTGTATCTCACCACAGGAGAAAATGTCTCCTCATAATCTATTCCTTCTTTATGGGAGAAACCACGAGCAACAAACTTTGCCTTATATTTCTCGATACTGCCATCTGCTAAATGCTTTGTCTTGTAGATCCATTTTGAACTCACCGTTATCTTCTCTTTTGGTCTCAGAACCACATCCCAAACATCATTCTTCATAATGGATTGGTACTCCTCAATCATGGCATCCTTCCATACTTTTTTTTTTCTGCAACATCTTCATAACAGGTAGGATCTGCATCAATGATATCACTTAGCAATTCCATGTAACTATAGTATGGTCTTGGTTTCTTAATTTCTTTAAAAGTTCCATCTGGAGCACCATACTTCTCTACATCTTGAATAGTATTCTCTTATTTGTAATCATCTATCAAGGTGGATCTTTAGGTCTCTATGGTTCTTCCATACCATGATCTTCTGAAACATACTCTTATGGTACAACACCATTACCTATATATGAAACTCTAGGAGCTTCAGGCTCCTCATTATGGACCTCATCTTTATGAGTCTACCTTGATCTACTGAAGTTTACATCTTCATCGAAGTTAGCATCTCTGCTAGTCTCAATCTTCCTGGGACCAGGGATGTAGACTCTATATGCCTTCGTTGTCTCACTAAATCCAATAAATATACCTTTCTTTCCTGAAGGATCCAACTTCGATATCTTATCCTTGGGAATATGCACATATACTGAACAACCAAATATTCTTAGGTGGTTGACCTCCATCTTTTCTCCTATAAACATTTATTCTGGTGTCTTGTTCCCAAGTATATGGTGAGGAATTATGTTTTTCACATATACAAGAATCCTGGTTGCTTCTACCTATAGATGCATCGATAAATCTTGATCATGAATCATAGCCTTTACTGCTTCCATTATCATCTGGTTCTTTCTTTCTACCACACCATTCTGCTGAGGATTGTAGGGAGTAGTGAGCTCCCTCTTAATCCCAACTTCTTTGCAGAATGCTTTGAAGCCATCCGATGTGAAATCTCCTCGATTATCTGACCTCAAGATATTTATCTTGTTTTCAGAAATATTTTCTACGAGGGATTTGAATTCCTTGAACTTGTTGAATACTTCGCTTTTTTTTTCAAGAAATAAATCCAAGTTTTACGTGAGAAATCATCAATAAATGAAACACAATATACATACCCTCTAAGTGAAGTGGTTTTCATTGGTCCACACACATATGAGTGCACGATGTCCAAAACACCTTTGGATTTGTTGTCATTGCTTGGAAACATAATTTTCACGTTCTTGCCTTGTGAACATCCCTTACATATACCAATATGATTCATTTGAATCTTTGGAAAACATGTCACCATCTTGCTCATGATCGACAATGCTTTGTAATGTATGTGAGCAAGTCTTTTATGCCATAGCTCACTCAGATATACTGTATTGTGAACTAATGTTGAATCTGAGTGTCCCTTTAATTTGTGTAGACCTCCTTGTTCAACACCAATCACAATAGCATCATCAATAGAATTTCCTCTTGACCACATAAGAACTTCACCATCAATGAAAACAACTCTGAATCCTTTCTCATCCAATGATGAGATAGAAATGAGATTATTTTTCAAACCAGGTACATATAAAACATCTTTCATATTCATAGGATTTCCAATCCAACCTATAGGAGTCTTCTCCTACTCTTTTAATGGTATATCGATAGTCACCATCGAGCTTCACCTTATGAGGTGAATCCTTCTGAACCATATTTGAAAGATAATCCTTGTAACCGGTCATGTGCTTAGAGGCACCACTATCAATAAGCCATGTGTCACTTCCATGGGTCATTGTCCCTGTAAGAGATGATATCAATATATATTCTTCACTTGAATCATCTTCTTTTGCTTTCTTCTGAATAGGTTCATCGTCTTATGTGACATGAGCATGTTGTCTTTTATTCTTTCCTTTTCTGATCTGATCTTTTATGTGAGGACAATTTCTAGTAATATGTCCCATCTTCTGGCAGTTGTAGCACTTGTAAGTTGAATAATCCTTTTGAGTCTTTTGTGTCTTTTGTGACCTTTGAAACTTCCTATGGGTATGATCATCTTTTCTTCTCTTTCCTTTTCTTGTATGTGTCGTTAGTGCTTGATTTTCATCATCACCCAACTTTTCTTCTCTTGTTGCCAATCTAGCTTCTTCTTGAATGTAATCTTCCCATAGCATGCTAAACTTTGTTAGTTTTCTTCTGGGATAGATTCCCTGAATAAATGATTCCCAAGACTTTGGGAAACCATTCAATGTAGTCATTACTATCTCAACTTATTCAATTGTGTCTACAATGGCTTCAATCTATTGTTTGATTTGAGACACCCTCGTAAAGTAGGATTGAATGGTTTATGAATTATGCATCTTCACATTCTTGAGTTGTGCCCTCAATGTCATCTTCCGGTTGATATTCTTGCCTTAATATAATCGGGATAATGCATCAAACATCTTCTTTGGAGTCTTCAATGATGAGACATGAGGGATTAAGTGATCCTTGATAGAGTCTGCAATAATCCTCTTTGCTTTAACCAGGTTCTTTTTGTGATTTGCTTTAGCCTCGTCTCCCTATGTCTCTTGAACTTCTTCCTCAATGAATCCTTCTAGATCATTCTCTTCTAGAATGAGAATTACACTATATTTCCATGCTCAATAGTTATGACCACCCTCAAGCTTCTCATCAAGCTTAATGCTAGAAGTTATTTTGCCCCAAGATCTAGAAAATATGACAAAAAATAAAATTTTGCAAGAATGAGTTTTGAACTTACCAGTGAGTGCATTATGCCAAGGCGACTCCTTTATTCAAGGATCTGCTCCAACTTCATCCTTTAAATTCCCAAATGTCTTGACCTAGGGTTTTATGAGAAAACCCTAATTTTTCAACTTTTGAATTTTGGAGATCTGATCTGGGGGAAAGATGCAACCTCCTTAGACGACCTTCTTGGTGGATTTTGTAAGTGCTCAACGAGATTGAAAATAGGGGAAACTGACGATCTTCCTTCCAGTGGTTAGACTGTTTTGAAAGAAACCAGCTCTGATTCCATGTTAAAATTTTGGTATGCTCGTTTCACTATAGACAATGTTACATAATTTACATCCAACCATAGGCACTTACACGTGCCACCCTCGAGCATAGTGACCTTTTCTTAGATAGATTATGTACACGAAGCAAGTCCTATCTTGAACTAACAGATAAACCATAGCGAGAAATACCAACGCGATTGCAGCAGTAGCACCATACCAAGAGATAATACATTTACCAAAAGAAGCACACAAGAGAGAGATGCCAGAAAGATTGCGTAAGGAGAGACTTCACCACTACAACTGTTGCGTCACCTTCCTCAGAATTGCACATCCTTCTTCCCTTCACTGAATTGCTACAATTGTTGCTCCTTTTAGACTTGCGCCTTGATTGTAGAGTGAGTGAGTGAGTGTATGTCAATGAGGTATCCCCTTACCTCTTTATATAGTAGACTTCTGTCCAAGTGAATTTTCATGTGGGGTCGACTTCTCTTTCTAGATCCTTCTAATTCTTTATTATTATTCTCCTTGGGATGACTTCTCTTCTAGGGTATTTCCACATCTGTTTAATGGTTCTCTTTCTTTTAGAATCTTCTTCTCTAAGCACAAAGGTTGTCCTAGAGGTTAATACCTCCCGCAGCTACCAAAACATCAACACCCATTTCCATCCATGGAATGCCTCACCGACTTCCTATCACCATCCCTAGAATGCCTCACCACCTTCCTAGAATCGCCATACGCCCCCCAAGTATTATATATTTCCAGAACATTTATCTAGTCATAATGACTATTCATGATCATCATGTACTAGTATTTAATGTTTGACAAAAATCGTTATCCAGTAGTGACGACCATTACAACATGTGTCACAGTCTTCCTGGTTGTTGTTAAAAACCTTTCTTTACAAACTACCTTTGCACATTACTCATACTATAAGAATTGCATTGCCTTCTCTAATTACTTTTACAATTATAAAAGGAACTTAAGCTAAAGCAGTTTCAATCAAATATGAAACTAAAACTTACAAGTCAATATGAAACTAAAGCTCGAAATACCCTTAATGTTGTGATGTTGAGATGAGGAGTGTCCCTAAAGCTTGGAATTTCCTTGATGTTGTGATGTTGAGATGAGGAGTGTCCTTGATGTTGTGATGTTGAGATGAGGAGTGTCTATAATGCTAAGAAGAGGATCATTGTTGTCAGTGTGAGTATGAAACTTATGTTTTTAACAAAATTTCATTTTCATTAACCAATCTCCAGGTATTTATTTGATCAAATTCATATATTATATGTAGTATAAGAAAATGAATAAATGCCAAATCTATGAAATAGCATTGATAAAATTTCAAATGGATTAGAAACTATTTGCATATTGGAAAATATATATTAGGTTGGTGATTCTCTTGCAAAAATCAAATATGTAGAAGCATCGAAAAAACTAACAAATGTTGCCAAATATTAAATGTTTATTTGAGTGAAATAATTTGTTGCATCTACATAATATTTATTTCAAATCCATTTTATGCATATTATTTCAATTTTAGGTCATCCATCACTTTGGGATATTAAACAAATGGTTTTGAAATCATACTTGAGACATTTCGCTAAGAGAAAATACTTATGAGTGTATCAGGACCATCTGCATTTTTGTGTATAGGATGTGGTGAGAATTCTCCCCCCCTGCGAACAGGTTGAGTTCCCCTAGTTGTGTTTCCTTCAACTAGACAATTAACAACAAATGCATCCTAACATTCTCATCACCATCTATTCTATCTTCTTGTAAAAGAGTTTAAAGGAGAGAATGAAAGAAGGATTATGTACCTTATTTCTGAAGTTTTTCCTCGTTGCTCCAATAGTTGAGCTCCAATCGAAAGCTCTCGAGTGAAGATGATTCACAAAGAACAAACAAAAACTCCCCTACTACTATCATTCAATAGATAATAGTAACTCTACTTACGCTAACTTAAAGACAAGTAAACATAATCAAGATGAGAACAAGATGATTTTAGAGAAATAGGGAAAGTTATTTATTAATAAGAGCATGAAACACTTACAACCATTGGGTGCAACTACAGTCCTCCAAGCTCCCTTCTTCAACCCTTGATCACACTTTCAAGACCTTCTCAAAAAATAAACAAATTAACTCTCTTATCATCCTTCTCCTAAGTTTCTCATAAGATCATAAGTTTGATGCTCAGTCTGGTTCCTCCCTCCCAAGCCATGGATGGCCCTGGTTATATAGCATTCAAGGGATCCAACCAACATATATAAATGGAGGAGATAGTTGAGGATTTTAATGGATTGAGTAGAGATTTAGTTTTATCTTTTTTATCATGGATCTTCCTTATCATGGAATGGAAGGAAGTCAAACAAATCTTGATAAAAACAATGTAATCCACCTAGATCCTTCTCGATAGATGTGCCTAGATTCATGGGATTTGACCAAATCTGCATGGTCTCTCCCCCAAAGAGGTGTATAGGGCATCCAGGATGCCCCCTTAACACTGGAAAAGGAGTATGGATGCCCCCCAAGAGTGGGGAAGGGGGAGACCATGGTCAAACATGTCTAGAAAGACAAGGGGGAAAGTGAGATTTCGACCCTCAAATGATGTTTTTCCTCCTCCAACTTCAAAAGCGCTCATGACATGTGATTTTTACATGGTAACAAGGTCAGAATACTTAGGAAAGTGCGACACTTGTGCCACGACATTGTTCCATTGCAACCGCGACACTTAGGGTGAGGTGTCAATGGTACGACACTTAGCAAAGTGAAATGTGACACTTAGCTAGGTGTGACAAAATGGCGTATAACATAGGGCCAAATTCTCTTGTTGCTTATTTGTGCTCATGGTCAAATTCTTATATGTGCTCAAGGCCAAATTACTCTACTATCTATATGATTTGTGCACACCGTCCCTTGAAGGAATAACATATGGTTTCTTTTGTGGTGCTCCATGAAATCCTCTTGACTAGATATTGGATTGCCATTGGTGGTATTTCCCTAACCTTGTATATGAATTACCTTGGATTTCCATTGGTGGTACTACCCAAACATTATATATGAATTGTGTGCACAACAAATTCATTAGCATCAAAAGAACTTAAAATGGGAGTTTTGATGAGTGGATTCACTTAAGAGGACCTCTTCATTCACAAATAGCATCCCACATAGATATACAAAAGAAATTATCATTCAGTGATGTGTACAATAACTATTTTAAGTTCTTTCTTCTCATCACTGGTTGCCATTTTAGAAGGGGTATCATTTGGGAGAAGAATAAGAAGGTTGCGGGATTGAGGTGGAAAAAGGTGAAATATTGTTGTGAAACATTCGATGCTTTATATCAGGTCTTAAGCAATTCAAAGATCTCATTCTGCATCTCTTTCCACATCTTTTCAAACTTGTATTCAGAGAGAATAAAGATCAACGCAAGACACTATTAAGTATTTTTATTGTGAAATGATAAAATTGCTTTAAGAGATGATTCTACTATTTGATCATGCATTCATTGTTCACTTTGGTACTAACCTTAGAAAATGAATGCAAATTATAATTATTGAAATCTCCCACTCTCATTCTAGATAGTGAGAAAAAGACAGATCTGCAACTAAGTTGCATTTCAACAACTTCTTGGTGGGTTGTGGGCGAACGTCCATTGCAAGAAATATTATGATTGATGATCTAGACCCATACATAACCAATCCAAATCCATAACCATAAAGCTAGACCACCCTCTTTGTCAACTTGGAAAGAATTGCAGTCGACTGGTATTAATAACTATTCTATTTTCCTATAGGGTCAGGTTGCTTGTAGTGATGATGCCATAGTTGATCTCATTTTACTCTTAGAATCTTAGCCTTTGCTTATATTGCCGCACTTGTGGATACTTTGACTGCTTATTTCTCGCACTTGATTGAACTCAAGTGTGCTTAGTTCCAAGTATGATTAACCTAGACCCACTGGCACCTAACTCTCGTTTCATATCTAACCCGCAAGGAGGTACGGTTGTTGTTGAAGAGGGTCTCTCTCAAAAGGAAATAGCTTAAGTGAATGTAATTTGCAGTCATCCTTGCACCACTGACGTGAATGCAACTTGCATAAAGAACTAGAGGTCGTGTTACAGAGTTGAGCTATCATTGTTGTTCTCTAGTTATTATTGTTATATAGTAAAAGCGGTAAATATAGTTGAAAAATGAGCTGAGAGAAAAATTATTCGAAACAATGGCGTGCCTTGATAAAATGAGAGAGAGAAGTTGTCGGATACTCATGTCCATGAAGGTACACCTCTTTTGCAAGTTGTCACCCGATCTTTGACAAGCGTTCAACTCCCGTTGATAAAGCAGTTGGGGTTTACCTTTAGTTCATAAAGCTTCTTAATGCAAAGCAATACGATCTATTTTTGGTTGTGTGCAGGTAATTCACTACTTTGCGCAAAGGAATTATTGATATTATGGTAGCTGCATGAGGTATCAACCTCTACATGTAACCCTGAGAAGATTATAATATTTCGGGAAGCAAGAGAAACCCTAAAATGTTGGATAATAATCCTAGGAGACAAGTCGACTCGAGAATATTTATTATCGATTTATTAGCCTCTAGAAGTAGAAGTCGGCCCAGTTAGGTCACTTAGAGGACTATAAATAAGAGGGCGCTAGAGATTATTTGTCACTCTCACTCTCAAAACTGCATAAGACCAGTGGTGCGTAAGTTTTGAGAGGAGCTACAACTGCAGCTGCTGCAACTGGCATTTCAGTTTTGGCTTGGACTTTCTCTTTGGTTATGGTTTGGACTTTCTGCCTGGTACGCTAGCTCTGGAGAGAGGTACGCTACCTTGGTTGGCTATTGGTTCTAGGGTTTGCTTTCGAAATTATTCTCTCTGTCAAGGTTAAGGTGTTCGGGGGTGGCCTTTGTGCCTATGGTTGGGTGAAAATATTGCTATATTGTCTATGGTGAAACGAGCACTCCTATTTTTTTAACAGGTATAATAACTTATATCTAAATCTAGTCAACTGATAATTTGTGCCTAGATTGATAATGGACTTTGACATGTGTCCCTTCCTCCATATTGCCATGTGTGATCCTTGGACTTTCCTCGGCCAGTGCCAGAGATGCCACATAATCAATGTCTAGAAACCAAAATACTAATTTATATTATTATACATGGAACTCACATAAATTTATAAACTAGCTATAAAATCTGTTTTTTATTCATTTTTTTACTAGGTTCTCAACGATACATCATTGCACAGTGGTCAGAATTTTTACATATAGTAGGATTTAGGATCTATGATTTATAGTATATATAAAAAATAAAATAAAATAAAAATTGTCAAACTCATGTTTTAAGGATAATTTTGCTTATTGTATAATATCACTGTAGTACTTTTATAATATAAATATTACAATTTTGTTTAAAAAAAAAAATCAATCTATAAAGTTTTAAGGATAGTTTTGCTAAATGGTTTTATTATATCTATTTGCATATTTTTTAATATCATTGTGGTACTTTTATAATATAAATATAGTAGTTTTGTAAGACTTGCTACTAAAACAATGGAGGAAGAGCTTGGTTGGTGGCATACACATACCAAGTTATAATTGTGATACTATTGGTTTCAACAAGAATCATTGAAGTGCATGCATGAAAATGTCAGATAGACTTGACGAACATCTTACAAATGGACACAAGGCCGGCATTCGTCTGGGTGGTTGGGTGATTTTCCCAATAGTTAGTGCTACTGCCACCTATCCTAGATTAATGTGTTGATTGCCACTGTTCAATTATTTTGCTACTTATGGAATTTGTTTTGGCGTTGAGATTCAATGTAGACATGTATATTGTATATCACAATTCTATATTTCCTCTATATCAACGTCAACGGTTCGTTTTGTCTCTATCACTAGGTTTTGTTTTTCAGACAAGTTCGTTTCTTATCAATTATTTTTTTAAATGTTATGAGTTTCTAGGTGAGATGGTTTAGTTTAAACAAAATTTTGTTTCTACACCAAACATTAAAACATAATAACCCCCACACATACAGGCATTTTAATTTCTTTTTTAATGGTTGATCGAATAAATTAGTGAATCTCCAACAACATTTCCGAAATAACAAACATAGAGACAAAGTTTGGCAAAGACATGCAATAGCAAAAAGGTTGGATAAGTAATCTTGTATGATCAATTGTGATATGTTATATTTAATAAGTATCTGCAAAATTATAATCAACTACTACGATATTTCATAGCTTTGGACATAATTTTGAATGATATGTTCAAACATTTAATAACAATATAATTTACTTACAATACCCTTTTAATAAAACCAAATTGTGATATATTTTGAGATGCGATTTATTTTATTTTTTTAAATCGACCGTGTATATTTTGTGATATAACATTATGCATAGAAAAAAACACTAGTTAATCCAAGATATGTTGCAATAACATTTTAAATTTAACAATGTATATTTGGATATATATTTTCTAATAATATTTTAAATTTAACAATATATATCTATTTTCTAATAAAATTTTAAACTTAACAATATATATTGCATTATAGTTGTTCATATTTTTTGATGATTATCATTGTTTCTCTTTCTCTTCTAAATCTTGTCATCAATTAAAGTAAGTAAAAAACTATAATAACTGAAGGAATAAGCTACTTATTTGTGTGACAAATAGACTTAACCTAAAACTTGTTTTCATGTAATATGCATCACAAATCCACCTTATCACTTACATGGGAAACCAACCTTTGAACAATCACATTTAATGTAATATGAAGCACAAATCCATCTCATCACTTACATGGGAAGCGAGCGTCTAATCAGTCACATAGTTGAAGAGAAGACTATAAAAACTGAAGGAATAAGCTAATTATTTGTGTGACAAATAGACTTAACCTAAAACATGTTTTCATGTAATATGTAGCACAGATCCATCTCATCACTTACATGGGAAGCCAACCTCTCAATAACCACATTTAATATAATATGAATCACAAATCCATCTCATCACTTACATGGGAAGCGAGCGTCTAATTAGCCACATAGTTGAAGTGAAGATACTCAAAAGTGTCCAAAACCATGCATATGTGCTTAAGAATGCAACCCTGGAGAGTTCTTTGTAACCATGTAAAAAAATTAACAAGTAAATAAAAGTGAGAACAAAGTTTATTTTGGCTTTAGTGTGTTCCTTGCTTGAACTTTCTAGATATACACTATATTTAAAAAGTTCAAATAATATTGTGACCAAATGTGAAAATATACACACTCGGATTCGATGTATTTGCCAAACTATAATCAATCATCATGATATTTCACAGTTTTGAGAACAATTACATAAGAAGACAATGCATTAAGTATAATCATGACACTGATATTTCGTAGCTTTAGAAAAAATTACATACAAATAAAATGCATAAAGTATAATCATGATTTTTATTTTAATAAAATAGAGTTATAATCATTACACTCAAAATAACGACGATTTACAAATTTGATTTATTTAAAAAAAATTGTTGTCATAAATTATACTAGCAAACGGAAAATAAATAACATGTAGCTCTAGTTTGCTCCTATGAATTCTTTGTTCACATTCTCAATTACAAGAAAATTTATTTACTCTTAATTGTTTGAAAACGAAATATTGTAGAGCATGCTTCAGTCTTCTCATTGCTGCAAAAATGGGGAAATATATAAAAGAGAAAGTTGGGAATCAAAAAAGTGAAACCCTAGGGTAAGGTACAACCACATAAGATTGAAGAGAAGATATCTATGTCGTCCAGAATGTAATGTTGTTGTAAGCCATGCACCTGTGATTCACAATGTATTCTTTAATTGGAGAGTTCTTTGTGACAATGTTTCAAGAAAATAGAAGCAGTAACAAATTTCACTTAATAAATTTGTACCTAGCTTATTATAATTGTTTGAGAAAGAATGCAAGGCAACCAAACAATCCAAGTTCAAATTGCAACACACCCATCACAACCTTTTTAATTGTGGAGTGGGACTCATGTATGAGAAAAATATATCAAAACAACTACTAACAACTTGTTGCCTATGAACCATCGTTGCACCAAAATGGGTCAAAATGGAGAAAAGTTAAAAAGAAAAAAGCCCCCAGTTATTTGGGGATGAAGAAATGCTAATATAAAGCTAATAGAGACGCCCAATTTTCTTTATCCTCTACCTCACAATGGTCGCCCATCTCGATATTTATGTTGCTACACATCCTTTGAACAACCTTATAGGATTAAGGTAAGAGGGATTGAATGGTGTCCAAAATGTATTTCATATTATGGTGCTACAAATGTTTTGTAAAACCCCCATTTCGGTCTAGGGAATTGTGCACCAGATTTATCTTTACGATAGATATGCTTCAATTCAAAGCTCACACACTGGGAAGCCAATACTCGAACTGTTAGAGATAATGCTTATAACTGTTGTAATCGTGAGTTTCTAGGTTAACTATTACTGTTGTAATAGTTGGTTTCAACGAGACTATTGTAACTGTGAGTTTTCTAGATTTACTATTATTAGCTAATCAGATCCACTTAAGTCAGTGATCTGCATGCTATATATGTAACCTCCATTTGTTTGTTAAGCAATGGAAAACGTTTTGTGTTGTGTGAATTAATTCTTCCAATCTTTAACTTGGTATCAAAGCCCGAGGGAGAAGAGAGGCGCGACTACGGGACTGCGATTTGTTCCTTTGCATGCTGCGTGGAGAGGCGCGTGACAGAGCCATGGGGAGAGGGCATGGATAACGTGGGCGAGCTTTGCTAAATCCACGAGCTTACAAGGAGGGGCGTTCCACCATTGGTTGAAATCGCGTAGAGCAAGATTTGG
>WSFP011416321.1:0-23683 GCA_009831015.1 Picea engelmannii
TTACATATTTTTCTTGATGGATATTCTTGCTTATTGTATGGTGAATGCTTGAGGCATTCTTGGTATGGCTGTTGTGATATGGTTATGTTGATTGATTTATATAGTGAGAAACACTCTTATGTTTCAGTATTGATATGGTTGCCATAGTATATTGGTTACTTATGGTTGAGTAGCAATGATATTGTACATGGTTGATGAACATGAGTATGTTGTTGGAGAGTATGGATGTGTTGAGATTGGTTATGGTACAGATTGGATAGTGATAGACTAAAGTGAATGTGATTGAGGGTTGGAGTAAGCTAGATCGTGTAGATATGCGTGTTGCACTACTGA
Organism: Picea engelmannii; assembly: GCA_009831015.1. Taxonomy (NCBI): domain Eukaryota; kingdom Viridiplantae; phylum Streptophyta; class Pinopsida; order Pinales; family Pinaceae; genus Picea; species Picea engelmannii. The sequence continues at coordinate 334 of WSFP011416321.1, forward strand.
CAGGTCACATACCTGTTGACAGATTGGTATCCATTGAGGATTGATTCATCTTCTCAATTAGTGTTGAGTTGTGTAAGTTGAGTCTTGCATTGTAGAGTTGGTGCTCTTATGGAGTTGTAACTCTATTTAGTTTTTGTTGATAACGCAAGGATTGTAGTCCTTAATAAAAAGAAAATTGTGCATACATATTGTGTTCTTTGTGTTCCTTGTGGTGATGAATTATTGATGATATATGTTGTTGTTATATGTTTCTGATATATGTTCACATAAAACTAATTATAAATGACAGTAATTATTGTTGAGTAATTGGTGATTGATAGCTAATAAGTTTTGTGAAGGGAAGTTTGAAAAAGAGCCCTACACCGATTCACCCCCCCCCCTCTCAATGTGGTTGGTGTGTCCAACAATTGGTATCAGAGCCAGCCTTCATTATAATCCTTAACAAGCTTGGAGGATATCCATGGACACACAAATTGATGATGAAGTTCCAATCCTTGATGAGGAAAATTATTCTACATGGAGAATAGAAATGAAAGTGCATTTGAAGGAAATAGGAGGGGGTGTTTGGAAAGAAGCTATTGGTGGATTAGTTCCCTTGTAGAACAAGTCAATGTTTGCATCTCAAAGGGAAGAAAAGAAGAATGATGCATTGGCTATCAAGACCATTCTTAGTGGACTCTCAAGTTCTATCAAAGAGAGCATGGGACAATGCACTACCGCCAAGGATCTATGGCTAAAGCTAGATAAGGCATACCAAAGAAAAAAGGAATACCTTGAATACAATTCCATCAATATCAATAAAGGTAAGGAATCTCCAAAATCCCCTGATTGCAATATTTCAAAAAGTGATGATGTTGAATATTTCTCTAAAAGTGAGGAAGAAAATATAGAAATAGTTTGTGTAGAATTAGATGATGGTTATCCCATGGAAGAAGTAGAAGAAGAAATATCAGAGCTTAAAAGGAAAGTAAAATGGGGTCTATTTGAATACAACTATGACCATTGTTACATAGAATATAGCTATATTTCTGAGAACACTAAAACATTTCTTTAAAAAATTCAAAGTAATATATTGAAGTTTAAGGAAATGCATAAGGAACAAGAAGAAAGTAAAAAGACTCAATTAGAAGAAAAAGAAGAAGAGATCAAAAGACTAAAGAATGAAATAGAAGAGAATAAGAAGCTAGATGATGAGATTAGCAAAAGTCTTGAAGTTAATGTCCATCTCAAGACCCAAATTGAAGAAGCCAAAATGGTAGAGAAATTACTAAGGAATCAAGTAAATGAAAAGGAAGAGTCATGTCATAAGTTGGAAGCTGAAGTTGTTGATATTAGAAAGAAAGTAGAGAAGTCAAACAAATTCTTGAATATCTCAACAATATTTAATGACATCATGGATAGTCAAAGATCACCAAATGATAAATCAGGTCTTTGATACAAGAAATAAGCTACACATGTTGAAGAAATCACTTCAAAGAAGCATGAGGTAAGTCCCTCACTCTCAAAGGATGGAAATAATGTTGTAAGTCAATAATCTACACAAAGCAAGGAAAGTTTCAAAAGAAGAAATAAAGAAGGACATCAAGAAGCCATCTTTACACCTCAAAGAAGAGAGACACCTTCAAGATGGACACCAAATCAAAGGTATGAAAATGTTTTTCATGGTCAATGTTACTCATGTAATGAATATGGTCACAAAGATTTGGAATGCAGATATTATGCAAGGAAAAATAGTGAAAGATTTCATAACACCCTAAGGTGTTGGGGATGTAATCAAGTAGGACATATTGCTGCTCATTGTCACACCATGAGATGCTATAAATGTAGTGGATATGGCCACAAATCCTAGGATTTTTGGAACACAAGAAGAAATTCCATAATGAGGACTTCATATAGCATAACTAGAAGGCATGAATTTAGGAAGGAAGACATTTTTTAAAAGATGGAAGCGCAAAGCTCAAGTTCTGAAAAGATGGGACACCTTTAGAAGTGGGTGAAGAAAAATGAACAGGAAAAACATAATGGCAGGCTTAAGGGAAGCTCAATTTTGTCATCTACAGAAGCATACGCGGGTTACAATGGAAACATTTGTGTACATACACAAGCTGACCTATGAATAGGTCATGTACATATGCGAGTTGTTTGTGCAGCACATCATGTATCTGTGGTAAAAATCTTTGGGAAAAGGGCTATGCATATGAGTTGTAGCATGGTATGATGGTATAACTCTGTGTTGCACGGTGTGACATGGTTTTTTGCAGGTTTTCATGATTACATGTTGGCATACATAATTATTGTATGTATGGTGGATATGGCATGCATGCATGAGGACACATCTTGATTGTAATTCATCTTGTTGTGGTATTGGTGCACGGTTGATGCACTTTCTTGGTACAAGTGGTGATACATGTTTGGTTCACTTGTTGATGTATGGATGATATAGTTAAAACACTTCATTGATTAAGATACATGATTGTGGCACTTGTTTCTTGGTAGAGGCATATCATGAATGATATGACACTTGTTTGAGGCACATGGTTGGCATGTTGGTAGAGGAATATGGTTGATGCACTCCATTGATGATATCTTATGGCATATGATATGGTATTGATGTACATGGTTTGTATACATGGGTATTTTGCATGGTTGGCACAGGATGTACTTGGTTGATGTTTTTTTCATGATTCTCTATTAATTGTTGACATATCGTTTTCTTCATAATGTATGGTATGGCACGAGTTTTATGCATGGACAGGTCCAAGGATCGTCATAAAAAGAGAAGTTGATCTATGTTCTGGTTGAGCAGTATCATTTGCATCAAAATCATATTGCAGTGGTAGCATATTGTTCATATTGCAGAGAATATAGGGGGAGATATACCCATAGGGGGAGTCATTCTTCTTCCCATGATTCCAGAAGGAGAGATTTATCAGATGCAAATATAAATACTTGGAAAAGAGACCTATACTTGGAGAAAGAGCACAAAAGCATAGTTCTATGGGGAGCAAGAGCTATATATCTTCAGCATTACACTAGAGTAATATCCCCTGTTCAAAAGGGGAGATTTTATTCAGAGGAAGATCAAAGGCATTCAGACAGAGGGAGAAACCCCAAGGAGAGAATGACCCTTTGCCATTGATTTCAAAGGGGGAGAGATAGTCACATTGATGTGATTGAGATGAATATTGATGTAGAGAAATTCTTTGTCTACATGTTTCCATCAATGATTGGTGTTGACATCAATGCTGGTATTTCCATTAATTCCAAAAGGGGGAGATTGTTGGATCATATTGTCATTGATGCCAAAGGATTTATGTCAAAGGAACAATCTCTTATCATAGTATATTGATGTATTGATTGATGTATCATGTACTGACCTTTATGTCAATGGATTGATGTCAAGAGTCGTAGTTGTATGCATAGATGAATATGGATCAATGAGTTGTAGTTTGATTGATCTAAATATGACTCATTATTGTCTTGTCATGGTTGTACAAATGGATGAACTACAAAGTAGTCCCCTTATGGTAAAATGCCTAAAGGGAAGATTCTTTTTGGTTGATTTATCATACGTGTACAAATGGATGAACTCCAAAGTGATCCCCTTATTGTGAAAGCCATCAGGGGAATTCTCTTTGCGGTTGAGTTATCCTAGAAGTATGGTTAGAAAACTCATGCTTAATTGTGGTATAATGATATGAAGATCAACAAATTTTTTAGTGAAACTATCCTAGATGGATAGTGCTTGTCATGTCATTTCTGGTGGTATGTGGAATGTCACATAACTCCTCACGGTTTGAGAGTTATGGCCTTACGAAGTTGAAGGACCCTCATATGTTGGCTTGAAGCCCCAAAAAGTCAAAGAAGTCAAAGTGCTTGAAAAGAAGAAATTATTTAAATAATAACGTGAAGTGACAAAGTCCAAAATGATTATTTAAATAATCAAGTGAAGTGACAAAGTCAAAAAGGATTATTTAAATAATAAAGTGAAGTGACAAAGTCAAAGAGGATTATTTAAATAATAAAGTGAAGTGACAAAATAAAAGAGAATTATTTAAATAATAAAGTGAAGTGACAAAGTCAAGGAGGATTATTTAAATAATAAAGTAAATGGAGAACTTTCTAATTATGGAAAGTAGTTATAAGAAGTTTAACCCTAAAATGAGAAAAATGGGTTAAGTGGTCAAGTGGCTATTGGATACATGGACAAGTGGAAAATTGGGAAAAGTTGGACATAGGTGACTATGTAGACAAAGTAGCCTAGAAGATGCTTCTAAGGAATCTACTTGGAGAGTATAAATAAGAACAAAAGGTCTCTTGTGAAAATCATCTCTTGAGCATATCTTGAAGATATATTTTGAGTAAGAGAAGGATTGAAAGTTCTCATGGACACAAATGGAGACTTGAGTGTGAGCTGATGGCAGGTTCTTGAAGTCTGAAGCAAGTTCCAGATCTACATTCTATGGGCTCGGATCTTCCAATGAAAATCTGGTATGGTTGCATATTTTTCTTGATGGATATTCTTGCTTATTGTATGGTGAATGATTGAGGCATTCTTGGTATGGTTGTTTTGATGTGGTCATGTTGATTTATTGATAGAGTGAGAAGAACTCTTATGTTTTAGTATTGATATGGTTGTTATTGTATATTGGTTACTTATGGTTGAGTAGCATTGATATTGTACATGGTTGAGGAACATGAGTATGTTGTTGGAGAGTATGGATGTGTTGAGATTGGTTATTGTACATATTGGATAGTGATAGAAAGACGTGAATGTGACTGAGGGTTGCAGTAAGCTAGAGCGAGTACATACGCATGTTGCACTACTGACAGGTCGTGTACCTATTGACATATTGGTATATGTTGAGGATTTATTCTTCTTCTCAGTTTGTGTTGAGTTGTGTAACTTGATTCTTGCATTGTAGATTTGTTTCTCTTGTGGAGTTGTAACTCTATTAAGTTGTTGTTGATAACCCAAGGATTATAGTTCGTAATAAAAAGAAAATTGTACATACATATTATGTTCTTTGTGTTCCTTATGGTGATGACTTATTGATGATATATGTTGTTGTTATATGTTGCTGATATATGTTCACATACAACTGATTATAAATGACAGTAATGAGTGTTGAGTAATTGGTGATTTCTAGCTAATAAGTTTTGTGAAGGGAAGTTTGAAAAAGAGCCCTACACTGATTCACCCCCCCTCTTAGTGTGGTCGGTGTGTCCAACAATATATACATTTGATTTCTTGCAAAGTCTCTAACTATTTTCTGAGTTGTAGGGAAATTTACTCCAAGAAAGAAAAACACCAGATGCTCGTCGAGAGCACCCAAGCTAAAGGAAGAGGAAACGGGTGAAGGTTCTTCTCCTAGTACTGTGAGATAGTTGCAGTACACTCCCAGGGAAGAGTCAGTCGTAAAAAAATAAACAAATAAATCTTGTGTTCAACCTTCGGTCTTCGGTGATACAAAAGAAAACAATGGATCCAAAAATATGCTCCCACAGTGGAGAGACCTATTCAACATAATCAGTCAGGAGGAGTACCTAGGATGTATCCCACACAATGACCTGGATGTAAGGGCCTTTGATGACCATGTGTTCCCAAACATATGACGGTCATATTTGCACATGGTAGCCTGCATAACCTCGGTGTTCCCATGCATGGAGGTTTTTAAGAGGATAGCTGACCATACAGACACACAGAAATGCTTAATCAACGATGAGAATGGTGGGTGTGTGAAAGTTTTCCTTCCGACAGAAGTCCATAAGTAATACAAACTCATAGACCCAGAGTAGTGGATAAACACAAATTTTGTGGTGAAGTTCTACGAATTCCATGACAACAGTCGATTGATGGCCTCATGGTGGAAGGAGGACAAAAAATTTACAAACTGAAGCAATGGCTAGTATGGGAAAATTAACCTGAGGGAGCCATACATCTACGTTATGGCTCTCATCTGTCGACTGTATGGAGAGAAGGATTGCTCCAAGTTTTTGGAAGCACGGATGCCCTTAGAATACACAGTGGTGATATTCGGAAGAAGATTCAATTGGGGAGTGATAATTTCCAAGCAATTGAGCATCTGTGTATAGCAGGCTTAGACGTCGAAAGAAGGGGAAGCGCCTGCTTTCCACATGGCCTCATACTTGCTTGATGTGATATGTGTGAGAAATGTCTTCGTCGTCATGAATTTAAGATGGCATGTTGTGGATCTCCCTGTTCACGTTTATTTTAGCATATTATAGGAGAATAGGTACAAAAAATCCTATGCACTCATTTGTGATGAATTCATCGTCCATATTTATTTTATTATATTTAAAAAGGAATGCTCGAAACTATCCACAACAGCCAAGAAAATGGTATCAAAGGTAGGCCACTAGTATTTGGATGAACGCACAACCTATATCAGGTTTTTTGGGGCCACCGAAGCACCGCATATACTCCTTGCTCATGTTCGAGACCATGTTATTGTGGGAGAAATATGATATCAGACTATCCTATAGGGCTATAATGCCACGCTAGTCAAGGAAAAGAAGCAATCTTTCATACCCTACAGTTTCCATGTGGGGTTTTATTTGGTAAAGGACATTGCTCAAGTCAAACAAGAAGGGTTGATCCAACTTGAATTCAGGTTACCAACAGGTTGATTCTACAAGCATGACCCTAAAGGCATGGTTCCTGTTAGTGCTATAAGTTTCTCCTAAACTATTATAGGGTCAATCCTAGCACATCTTAGTTATTGCAATGATTTTATAAATAAGGATGTGTTTTAGGTTTTTAAAGAAGGTGGATCAGGTAGATGGAAAGAGAAAGAATAAGAGATACAAGCTAAATGCAGATCAATTAAAACACCATTGGGCATGGAGTCAAGTAAACACCCTGTTGATCAAAGACAATCAAATCTCATATCAGATAAGAAGTTTATATGAAAATGGGTATAAGAATAGGGAATAAACAAAAAGTAGAATACCCATCAAACCAAGATTCTCTTTGTCAAATGGATGAAACAGTACTTGAAAAAAAACACACAAATAGTAGGTAGTCATAGGAAAATCTTTACTGCTCAATAATATATTATCCATGGGAAGCCATTGATTTTCAATGTCTACAATTCGTTCAAGCAATATGAAAAATAGAGTGTAAAACAAGGAAGATGAAAAACACAGTAAAAAACAAGGGAAAACGCAATCTGATAAAAACAATTGTCATAGATCTTCAATGTCAGAAGTGATCATAGAATAAGATGCCCTCAGGTTTACAATCACACATACTGCATGGATATATGATCAATTTTTTATCAGGCTTTACCCTCTCGGGCCTCTTCCCCCCACCCTTCTACATGGTCCTGTTCATCTAATATATAGAAATTACATAAGTTACATACATTTATTGTCAACTTGATCATCAGGGAAAAATTATAACTAACTCCTAGAATCTATGAGGGTGAACTTATACCTTACTTATAGTCAATATTTTCAAGTTGCAACAGAAAACCCCAATTTCTAGGTACCCATATCTACACTAGAATAGGTCTTTAACAAAAAAGTTCCACTTGGAAAATTGGTTGTCTTTTCCTCTGATCATCGGTGATTTTTCTGATTTCTATCTTGACTCAACAATTGAACAAGTCGAATAGATAGTTGGTCCAATAGTTGTCCTCCAAACAGAGCATTTCTGATAAAATACCCTGTAGATTGCTTCTAACATATGCCTTTCATGTACTAGCTAAGATGTATAATATTCAAGCTACAATAGGTTCTGGAAGGACCATCATTCTTTGGAGTCTCCATATATATTGGATGCAAATCTGTCACAACCCCCTTACTCATATCTCATAATTTTCATCTTCTTCCGATTAGATATTTTCTCAGGCATGCCATGTGTCTCGAACTACTGGAGATCGTTGAAGCTTATTCCCTGGATCTGGAAACTAATGACCACATGTCTATCTGATTGTTGGTTCTCTGCCTAAAAATAGGTTGCTCTGTCATGTGCTAAACTTGCTTTCTATATTTCACAAGTTGCATTTTTGTATTCTTCCTCCAGCTGCAGTGGAACCAAGCTGTGTTTTCCCTTTTCTTTAGAAATCTCCACAACCTTTATTTGGATATTAATTGTAGGTACGGATTGTGATCTTGAAGCAATATTGGCTTGTTTTTGAAAATAAAGATATATATTCGATAGAGAATCTATATGTTCCATGCCTCTCCAACAATGATACTGACACGAGACATCCATCATGTTTCAGAGAGATGCATGCATCTCATTTCTAGACAATACTCAATTTTTTCATCAGTAGTTTCTAGAGCTGGATGTACTAGGTCTCCAATCAGGCTTAAACATCTTACCCATTTTCAATTTTAAACACAAGAAATACAAGTAACAAATTCACCCCCAAGTGCCCAAATAGATACACAATATTGATCAAACTCTGTTGATGGTGCTCTTCGCATTTGTTATCACCATGCTAGAGTTAAATGGGGATGACTGCTCTCTGAAGAAGACTTTCGAGATTCACTTGGAGAATAATATCTTCATCCACTGAGATCATCGTTGGCCATTTCATATATGGAAATCATAAGATCATGGACCCTAGGTAAGCTTATGGCATCTATGGCAGTGTTTGAGATCTTCAATGATACACCAAGGCCAAGAGGAAACTCATCCAATGTCATGTTGCTTGTTGTAGAACCTAAAAAATTTCAAAGCTATGTTTTTTCCTTACAACTTCCTTTTCCCTTTCTACAACATCTCTTTGAAGAAACTCTCTCTCTATGGTTTCCTCTTTTGAAAATCCCTCTCTAATCACTCTTCCTTGGGAGCACTTTCATCATTATTTGACAGTTGGATGCTCTGAAACAAAACAACAATATGCTAATGCTTTGGAATGACCCAGAAACTTGGCATTGTTCTAACACTTGGTATTGAATGTTTTGCACTCCCAATCGACATCTTAATCCCAATTTTTAATATACCCAATACTTGGCATTCAGACGTCTTATGGAAATCCTGGTGGTGCTTCAATTTTCAACACTTCTAACTAAATAGGCACTTGATTTATTGATCACCACCATTTGTTGATGCTACATTCACTTGAGCATTTGGATTTCTTACCCATCGCATGGTTAACAATTGAACTTGGTGCTTTTCTATTTTCATGTATGAAGAGGAAAATATCCATATGCATGAGACATAAACCCTTTAATCTGTTTGAATGCTGACATTTGTAGACAAAAATCGATGCATAGTGCATGAAGAAGGCCTCTTTGTGGGCTCCTCCCGTGGTGCCTTGTGTTGAGTGACTCAACTGGGCTTGTGCATTGATGTTGATGGTAGTCAATAAGCTCAGATATGTATATCTCACATGGATAAAATAGTGTTATGTATTGTATTTTATATACCCAAGTATTTTCATAACATTTCAATGTGTAGAGCACTATTTTCCCCTCTCCTTGGTGACTTGGATTGGCGTTTGTGCATTTTAATGTTGTGTTGTGTGGCTAGTAGTAGTAGGTGCTAACCTATGTTGTATTTGATGGCAGGTGCTTAGCTCAATAACCTGTGAACTTGGTCTTCAATAACTGATGGGATTAATTGGAGATTGGGCCTATGGGCCCAATAATTCTACTAGAGTAAACATTAGCACTGTAAAAAGGCCCGAAACCCTGATTTTCCTAAAAGGAAAAAATTATTTTTCACTTTTCCAAAAGAACCCAAGATATAATACTATCAATCCAAGATCATAACAACACATATAAAAACTACCATGTGCTGCATAAAAAAAAATTGTTTAATCAACGCTCCTTTAAATTTTTAAACTGGAAGTTTCACGTACTAACAGTTCCCAAACATGCTTCACAAGTATCCTCATGTTGGTCATACGCGCATGACAAATTTGAGGATGAAATTTTCACAGAATGCACTCAGGACTCGAAGGAAGTAGTATAAAGAATGCCCAACCTTAACATGACTAGGTTCAAGGCTATGAGCATGGTTGAACAAGTGGAGACAATAGTGCAGTCATCCCAAGAGGCCCTCAAAGTTAGGGAAGAAATTAGAGTAGAAGAGACTGCAAAGGCATAAAGAATAGGATTTATCTTGCTAGAAGGGGAACAGAGAATCATTGATCAGATATAGGATGACCCTAATCTCGTATATATGTCAAGGATTCTTGTTGATGACCCAATTGAAAGAAGAGGAGATCCAAGAGTCTTAGAGACACTACAACTTGAAGAAATATCGGGCCAGAAAACCCTGAAGTTCCACCACCATAGATCAGATCACCGGGAGGAATTTAAACCTAACCTAAGATAGCAGGGACACCAGGTAGGAAAAGTGTACCAAACCCCTTGTTTGACTTGATAACCATCTATGGTGAAGAGGAGATTTCTGAGGTGTCCTTGGTGAATCTAGTACAGATTACATAGGAAAAGGAACTTGAGAAAGCATCTACCCCAGGTCCCAATGCTTCAATTCAAAACCTTCCACAAAGCGACCGTGAGGTTGAAAGGGTCTTAGACACTGAGCTACTTGACTTGTCAGGAACCAAAATAGACAGCTCGAGGTATGATATAGGATCAGGTGGCCAGAAAGAGAAAATTCCACAGCAAGAAATCGACGCTTCGACAACTAATTACCAAGTAAGTACCGAACCTACCCATCATTCTTCAATTTTGGTTGGTACCTCACCAGTTGATGAGAAAAAAATGGAGGTCGAGCCATCGGGACATATGGAAGAAGTTTAGGAACCCATCCTAGAATAGATACACATAGGCGGGAGCCTAGGAAATACTCTAACTTGGGGATAACAACAAATCCTCGAACCTGTTAATGAGGTCGCCGACATACAAGAAATTGCCTATGACAGGAAGAGAAAATTCATCATGAAGAGGACCACTAAGAAGAGGAGGCTCACGTTAGATAGCTCGATTCTCATCACTACGAAGGAGAATATGCTCAGCACATAGCACGCCAAGACATCTGATCTTATCGGGATAGGGATGGTGTTGGCCCAGGGGCAGACCCATGGTTCAACATTGCAACAACACAACAACAAAACCCTAACTACTAGCCCTTTCATAAACACTTGTGAAGCAGATGAAGTCTCACCCGAGGTAGAGGTAGGGGTGGTTGTAGGACTTAGGTATTTGCAACCTTAGTTGGGACACGGATCTATGATTCTAACACTTAACAAAGCACTTAGCACCTATAGTTCATCAATATTTGACCATTATCTACTCTGCAGAAATAGAGCATTGCATCATTCATTAAGATCTGTTGTATCTAATAACTTATCATAGAGAGGTAGATTAGATCTAGTAGATTAATCACTAAGAACATTCACATAGGTCAGATCTAACATCCATATACATCGTTATCATAGAGCATAAACAAAACTATCTATCTATATCAAATCACTTAGCAAGTAAAGACATAAACACATCAACACATCACGCAAAATATAGCAACACAGCATGTACGTGGTTCACCCCCACCCTGGGGCTAGGTCCACCAACTATTCTTCTTTATTATCTTCGGTCAAGATTCTTACAGGAACATAGAATCAAAATCCTACTCTGCATAGGACAGGACATTTGTATGCACCTCGCCATATCCTCCTTCCCCGAGCTAGGTTACAACACTAAGCCTTCTACAGTCACTTTCACTCAACACTGCAAGGTTCACATAGTATGCACAAAGAAATTACAATCCTTCGATCACATAGATCTAGCACTTATCCCAATATCACACAGATATATGAATTTGTCACTCCTTACATTTCCTAGACATCTATTTATACTTTACAAAATGGCCTAAACATGGGTAAACCCATGGGCCAACATCCCCATATCCGTTACATAATCCAAAATCCCAAAAAGGACCCAAAAAGGGTCAATATCCCACGATCTATGCTTCATCTTGTGCTCCTCCTTCGACAAGCTTTCGAAGTCCCAAAATAGGTCAAAATTGACCAAGGATCTCCCAAAACTTGGTCAAGGGACAACAGGATCCCAACACTCACCTATGACTCATCCCAAGTCACTCTGATCTAGGTAGTTTTGCTTCAAAATCCTCGAGCATGGCTCGAGCTGGTTCAGCTTGTTGTTGTGCCATAGCCTCCACTCTTGGATGAGTGCGTCATTGGTAGGTCCCTCCGGGCATTGTTCATATGTAGTGACAACCTGCTCGAGTTCTTCTCCTTGGCATTTGACCTATGTGAACAATTGGTAAGCCTTATCATGTATAGGTTGGAGCCGCTGAGTGAATTCCATGACTCTTCTCTTGATAGTATGGATTTTTTGTTGGGAAGTGCGCTTCTCTTGGGATCACTTCATTCTTTCCATGGATGACAGGGGCTTCAACTATGCCTGTATTTTCTCTTCTTGTTTCTTTTCTTCTTGGATATGTAAATCCAGCGCCTGCAGTTCTGGTTTCTCAGTGAGTTGATCATATGTCTAGGCATTGCGATTACTCAGTGGCTTGCATTCCATGGAAAGGGCCTTTATCCTTTCAACTTCTCTCCAAGTGGTTGCTTCTCTTTGATCCCTTACATCCTACAAAGTCTCAGGAATTGTGTAGAGCTCTAAGTCTATTATGCATTGTTGTAGCTGTTGGATAGCTTCTATGAGTTGCTCTACTTGCTGCGTGACTCAGTCCTCTACCTTTATTTCTAATATTGTCACAGAGCGAATTCCTTTGTTGACCTCTTCTTTCACTTCGAGTTTCTCTGTAAGAAGTAGACAGAGAGGCTTGTAGTCCTCTCATTGATTATGCTTGTATACCTGCAGACATCGACATTAATCATTCATTCATGAGTTCGATCAGAAATTTTTCGACAACTTTCTCTGCAGCGCTGAACTTGTCTGACATACACGCTCAGGGTTGGAAATCTTGGGTGCGAGGAGTAAATTAGACACTGTAATGGGATAGAGGGAAATAGAACAATGATCACTGTGTAAAATCAACGAGTCTATGGGATCAAATTCATGGTTAGCAAAAATTTTCTCGGTGCATGGCACAATGGGATAAATAGATAACTTGGCAATGTATCTCTTGCAACGGGTGAGAAACCTTCATTAACTTTGTTCTATCTATTACGGCGTGGTCCAATGGTTTTGTGGTGAACCATAAATTCCTTTCTACCCGTTCGGAAGGTCGGCCTAACGGTTATATTGTTCCCAATGGATTTATTGCTTCACCCTGGCGAAGTGGAATGTGACGTTGTTCTGTTATCCCGGCGAAGCTCCAATTTTGCAAATTTTCCCTCTGCGAAGTTCCCTCTGGAACGTTTTGTAACTTCTCGATCTTAGCTCTCTTCTTACTTAGCTTTTTTTCCTTCTTTACAGTGAGCTTCGTCTCAGTATTCCTTTTTCCATTTTGATTCTTATCTGTTTTTGGCATAGTTACTTTGCGCTGTTGAGATTTTTCCCTAAGATTTGAGGGTGATACTTCCTCTTTATCTGGAATAGGTACTTCAATCTTCTGTGGGCCTTCTAGTGTTCTTGCAACTTCGATATCCAGGACTTTAGTGTTAAATAGCTTCAATCTGTTCTTTTTTTCTTCAATCAAGTGTGTGATCCTTCTAGTCATGAAATCCTTTAACTCTTTCTTCTTCTGCTCTAAAATTTCTTCTTCTTCCTTCCTTCTAGCCTAATCTCTTTCAATCCAATTTTTTCCTAGTAACATGGTAAATGGGGCGTTGTTCTCAATAAATTTAACAATCTCGAAATCCTCCTCTGTTGAAGTCCCATTGGCATTCATAGGTATATGGCTGAGATTTCCACATAAGTTTATCATCTTTCCTTTGAATGGTCTTATTCCTCCTAATGAAGGAATCATAGCAGGCCTTCCTATAGCTTCCCAAGTTCTTTCTGTCATGATATTCACCTGTTTTTCCTCATCTAGAACACAGTCAATGTCAAAGTCTCATATTATTGCTTCTATGCATGATTTTTCTTTGAATATCTCTGATAAGCTTACATGTCGGTGGTCATTCAGGGTGTCTTTTATCTGTAGCAATACTTTCTCTGATTCTTTTTGGGGTTCTTCCATAATCATAGTTTATGGATCTACCTTAGGGTTTTCTTGTCTCATGTTCATTTGTTCAAGATTATAAATCATTCTAGGGAAATCCAATACTTCATGGTCCATAGCTTTGCAACAAAGACAACTAGGTCTTCTACCAGGTCATTCCTTAGCCAGATGTCCCGGTTTTCTGCAACTGTAGCAGAGGGTTAATCCTCTCTTTCTTTTAAATTATTCCGAGCCTTTCCTATACTACATGCTGGGATCATGGTAGCTAACCTGCAAACATTTATTTCTAGGATCATGCATCCACTTGTTAGTCCAAACATTCTTTCTATGCATAGGTATAACATATCTTTCACTATTCTTATCAGATCTATGCAAGTCAAACCTTCTTTCATCTATTAGTGCCCTAGTTTTCAAGCTAGGAAATAATCTATCAAACATACCTACATCCATACTATTGAAACAAAAATTTCCGATTATCTTACTTCTACAGAGCACAAAGCTTTCAGATTTAGAACTGTTCACTATTCTTACCTTTATCAGAGAATAGAACTTCCATATCTTACCTCTTTTCTTGGCACATAGATTCACAGGTCAAGTAGAATGTTACGCACTAGGGAAACAGATCTACACACATATATTTCATAGTTTCAGGTTGGATCTTTGCAAAAATCTTATTTTTCCTCAGTTCCCATCAATCACAGTTTCAGTTCCCGACAACGGAACCATTTTTTGGCATAGGGGCAGACCCAGGGTTCAACGCTATAACAACGCACTAATAAAACCCTAACTGTTGGCCCTTTCAACAACACCTGTGAAGAAGATTAAGTCTCACCTGAGGTAGAGGCAGGGGTGGTTGCAGGACTCAGGTGTCTACAACCTTAGCTGGGACACAAATTTGTGATTCTAACACTTAACAAAGCACTTAGCACTGATAGTTCATCAATATTTGACCATTATCTACTCCACAGAAACAGAGCATCGCATCATTCATTCAGATATGATGTATCTAAGAACTTATCATAGAGAGGTAGATTATATCTAGTAGATTAAGCACTAAGCACATTTACATAGGTCATATCTAACATCCATATACATCATTAGCACAAAGCATAAATAGAACTATCTATCTATATCAAAGCACTTAACAAGTAAAGACATAAACACATCAACGCATCACACAAAGAATATAAACACAGCATGTGCGTGGTTCACCCCCACCCTGGGGCTACGTCCACCAATGCTTCTTCTTGATTATCTTCGGTCAAGCTTCTTAAAGGCACATAGCATCAAAATCCTACTCCACATAGAATAGGATATCTATGCACACCTCACCATATCCTCCTTCCCAGAGCTAGGTTACAGCACTGAGCCTTCTACAGTCACTTGCACTCATCTCTCCAAGCTTCACACAGTATGCATATAGCACTTACAATCCTTCAATCACATAGATCTAACACTTATCCCAATATCACACATATATATGTATGTGTCGCTCCTTACATTGCCTAGAAATCTATTTATACTTTAAAAAATGGCTTAAACATGGGTAAACCCATGGGCCGACATCCCCATACCCGTTACATAATCCAAAATCCAAAAAACGACCCAAAAAGGGGCGGAGATCTCGAGATCTCTGCTTCGTCTTATGCTCCTCCTTCAACAGGCTGTTGAAGTCCCAAAATAGGTCTAACTTGACCAAGGATCTCCCAAAACTTGGTCAAGGGCCAACAAATTTTTATCACAGATGCCACATTGGATAGAGAAATAAGAGATGAAAAGGAGTTGGTTGCTCCACTTAATGAGTTGGAGCATCTGCACCATTTGGAAAAATACTATCAGGATTCCACACAAGACACAATTTTTTTGAGAAGTGAGTTCCAAGATGCCTACACCAAATTCACAAATGAATGACACCTTTTCACTGTAGGTATAGCTGATTTCCAATAAAACACCCTTATGGCACTAGAGACCTCCAAGGACATGGAAAGGTGGTATGAGAATGCTCACCAAGCAGTACAAAGGATCGATTACATCAACGTGGTTCAAAAAGGGTGAGACATCGAAGAGCACGATATTTGGGTGCTGAGAGATATCATCATAGATTGGATAAGAAAAGAGGTTGAATATTGGGTAAAAATGGCCCAGGAACCTTAGTGGGAGATGAAAGGCATCGGCCTCCTAGAATTCGGCTCACCTGAAGACTTTGTCGACCTGCATGACATAGTCAAGCAACATGCATAACAAGACTCGACATGGAAAATAGAGATAACAAAGGTGGCGAGCATGGTGCTAGGTCAAGTACAGTAGTTCATGGAGCATCTGATTAAAGCTCGAGAAGTTTCGCAATGACTGAGTGTTAAAATAATAAAGTACAGATCACTGGAAATAGAAGTGAAAGAAATTATTTCATCCCCTATGGACCAGCACAAGTTCTTGTATCCCAACACATGCGAGGAACTCTTTGTCAAATTGTCGAAATATGAGAAGATTCATCCACTTCATTAAAACTATTTGATGATTCTTCGAGAACAAAGAGATGAAAGCGCCATGTGGCGATATTTTGTTTTACTTAGCTTGCACTTGTAATAGCTATTTTTAGTGAATGATTTATTATAAATAAGAGGATTGACCTTTTAGAAAATGTCGATGGTTTTGGGAAGACCCTCATTTTTGGAGTTGTAAATAATTATTTATGAACTACCTTAATAGAGAAGTCTTATTTAGGACCAGAGACAAATTTATGTTTTTCATCAAAGGCGTTGCGTGATTGGATTGAGAAGGGATTACTTCCAACTTCATTTCATTAATGGATGTTGTAACAAGAGTTTCTGAATCTATTGATAAGTTAGTTGTTTCAATATTTTTTGTAGTTCTTGTCTCTAATGATGCAAGAAAAATGTTGTTTTAATGTGTGATTAATGCTAGAGCTAAGGAAACTATTTTTCTTGATGTCATTTTATTGCATGTGTGTTTTCTTTTGATAATTATATCTCAGTCAATAATTGAAATACTAGCAAGTTAATGTATTAGTACTAGGCTTGTCATAGGTGTGAATATCTTTGTCTGCATGCCTGAGCACAAGGGTTATCCCAAGTTCAGCCTTTTTCAGTAGTTAAAAACCCCCCTTTACCATATGGTTTATACCAACACAAATCTTTTTATTAGACCCGTCTAATAAAAGAAAGACAAAAGAGAACGTTTAAACTGAAGGAGAAACTTTTATAACAAGATATCTTTTCAATCACTATGTAAAGCCCGTCGATAAATTGGCCAGATCGAAAGATCTGGAGAACCATTCCACCATCAAACGTTGTAGAGTCTAATTGTACCTTCGTGGTAGGTTTGGTTCCTACTGTTGAGTTAAATGGATTTAGGACCCCTCAATACAATTTTCACTAGAAGGAGGGTCTGTGAATGAATGGATAATAATATTTCTAATATAATATTTAGCAAATCCTATAGATTCAAAACAACCCACATGCATGGCTAGTCATTCTCAAGACAAGCCACATACACTGAGTACTCCTGAAACAAGTAACTCACCCCAGCGAGAGGAAGAACATCTATTCCCTGAAATACCTTATGCTCTTCCCCATAAGGATTTGAACCAGTTCATAAGAATAACAAGAGATTATGCCTGACAAATTGGATCATTACCCTTAGCTCCATTACTTCTTCATAGAAAAAAAGTAAGCAAACCACTGGTCGACACCCCTGACCAGGTTTTTGTTCACACAGTAGAAGACCTGATAGATTTCTCCCTCACCGAGATCGAACATACCCTTAATCTAATCCTCGAAACACCAGTTGGTAACTACTCTAAGCCCGACAATTCTAAATCTAACGAGGAAGTGTTTAACTCGGATCGCTCAGCTTTGGATTTGAACGACATGGAGGATAAAAATGATCATAATGAATAAAGGGGAAACCAACCTCAAAATAATCAACCATGGTTGGCTAGATATGCTCTGGAAATCCCCGGACAGGTACATTACCTTCCTCGACATCCATAAAAGTTACTTCCCAAGTTTGACCCTGAAACCTATGGATTGCCTGAAGACCATATTAAAAAGTTCATGCTAGTTATTAGACTGATGAATGTCCAACATGAGGATGTAGTATGCACGATTTTTCCCTATACCTTCGAGAATTCATCCTCAACGTGGTATTTTAACTTTCCTGTAGGGTCCATAACTAGTTGGACGAAGTTTCAAAAATATATTTTAGACAAATTTGCAGAAGAAACCACTACAGGAGATTTAATGGCTGAACTGTTTGCCGCCACCATGAGTTCAAAATAAATGGTTAAAAAATTCAATCAATGATTTACCACTATCCTGAACAAATTTCAACTCGAAGCTAAAGCCACTTAGGAGTTGCAACTTGAGGTATATGTTAATTCTCTCCCTACTTCTATTTCCATGTTTGTAAAAAGGGATGCCAAGCATACCCTAGCTGAAAATTTCGAGGAATCCAAAAAAATTGAACTCCAAATGAAGGGATGTAAAGAGGGCCATGTCTCACTAGTTAAGGAAGATCAATCTCCACCCAGGAGATGAATCTTGTTGACTAGACCCCCAGTAAAACAAATAGAACAAGGTCCTGAAAAGGGAAGTGGAGACATATACGACCTACAACAGATGATAAAGAAATTGTCAACTGAAATTGTAGACATGAAAATAAGTGCAGGGGAAGGAAACCAAGGCCAAAGGCCTTATAAACCCTTTTTTAAGATAAACCCGCCATTTAAAGCAATTGAACCTCCCCCAACCAACTTAAACATCGAATTGGGTAATGTAGCATCTGACTCTTTATGTACCTATCATTAAGAGAATCATTATGAAAGAGACTATCCACAATGGGTGCATGCCATGAATTTGATGGCCAATAGTTTCCTAGACGAAGTTTCCCTTACAGAACAATCAAGCATCTCAACAGTGAATATTGTCGATCAAGAGTAAGTTGACCCACCAGAAGAAACATCCATGTTTATATGGGATCCTGACCTTCCAATTCCTTCCGATGATATATTTGAGGTTCAAGAACCACCCGATGAGGTTTTGGCTATGCAAACGCCAAGTAGGGGTCAATCGGTCTCAAATGACCTTACCATTGTCCAAACTTCAAGAGGAAAAAAAATAGTCGATCACCTAAAAGAACCTTTTGTCTCCCAAAAAAATCCTATAAATATCCATACGCGGGATTCACCCAAGCTATAATACAACATAGTGGAAGTCTTAAAAAGGTTGAAGGCTAATGTGACGGTCATGGACATGTGTATAATTCCCCAGCAAAAGTACTTTATTCTACAAGAATTGAAATCACTAGAAACCCCTATAACAAGCATTGGTCAAGGAGAGGTTCCCTCTCCCACAGAACTAAAAAATAAACCAAATGTGAATGCTTGCTCTATAGATAAAAAAGGAAATCCTTTTGTCCCACCGTTCCTTTTAACGTTCGAAGTCTTCAACCAAAACCTCCATAATTGTTTAGTTGACTCAGGGGAATCCTCTAATGTTATGTCATTATATATCTGCAAGAAATTAAATGTAGTCCCACTCAAAATCGATAAGCATGTTATACAACTGGACAAGACTCAGGTGAAGGTTATTGGGGAACTCAAGGACATCATGACCAGAATGGATACACACCCAAAATTTGTTCAAGTAATTGACATCATTGTAATGGATATACCATAAGCTTATGGACTTCTACTTAGTTGATATTGGTCCGAGCAGTTGAATGGATACTTTAGCACAGACTGGGCTCACCTCTGGTTTCCATTAAAGGGACACGAAAACATCATCAGGATCGATAGGGAAATGTATCTCAAACATATTGTCACTGATTTAGAAGCCTTCAACGAACCCTCATCAACATATTTCCCTATGCTAGGAAACTACTCTTGTGATTATAATTTCGGTAATTTCGCCCCTCTCTCATCTGATGTACCTCTTACCCAAAACTCTGAAATGACTTTTCAGGTAAATCTACTGGTAGTGGCGGAAGAAACCCTCTTCTATCAAGAACCTCTATTGGAAACAACAGACAAAGTAGGTGGAGGGGAGGAAGTTAGTAGGCACAGAGAAGGTGATGATTTTCTCTCACAAGTTTGGACCCTGTACTTTGATGGGTATAAATCACAAGAAGGGTCAGGAGAAGGATGTATCTTCATTAACTCGAAGGGGAAATGAAACTTCCTTTCCTGCAGACTAGAATTTGAATGCACTAATAATATTGTCGAGTATGAAGCTTTAGTGCAAGGACTAAAGAATACTCTGAAATTATCATCAAGCAAGTAAAGAATACTATACATTGCAACTCTCCCCACCCGAGGAATTATCAACATGAAGTGCACAGGATAATAGAACTTTTTGAGGCCTTCAATATAACAACAATTCCTATGAAAAAGAATGATATTTTTTATTCCATGGCCACATTTGCCTCGAGGCTATCTCCTTTAGAAGACTATGAAGCCTCTTGGTTCACTGAGGAACTACTCTAGAAACCATGAGTGCCCAACAATATTTCTAATTGGAAGGTCTTTGAAGGAGATAAAAAGATTATAGACTTCCTAACCAATCAAGAAAATTTTAAAGACCTGGCTATTGATGATGAATTATTCCAAGAGAAATTAGTAGAAAAAGATTCACATGAACAAAGAGGTGAAATAGTTCACTCTAGTAACAAACCAAAGTTTCACACGATACTGAAAAGGGTAGCCAATTTGGAGAACCTATTTGACTTAAGGGAAATATTTAAAGGGTCAAAAACCACAAATACAGGGAGCTCATGTCCCATGTACGAGACTATAAATATAGGAACCCAGGAAAACCATCAAAATATAAATATAGGAAAGACTGTGTCTAAAGAAGAAAGGAAATCCTATCTCAAACTTTTCAGAGAGTATCAAGATGTTTTTGTGTGGTCCTACCGAGATCTGAAAACTTATGAAACTTGTATTATTCAACACATAATTCCATTAAAATCCAGAGTAAAACCCTTCCAACAGAATATCTAGAAGTACCACCCATCTCTGGAACCCATCATGTGTCAAGAGTAAAAGAACTTACTAGATGCTAAAATTATCTTTTAGGTTAGACACTCTGCCTGAGTATCAAATTTTGTCCCTGTCAAGAACAATTATGGGGAAATACGCATGTGTGTGGATTTCAAAAACCTCAACAGAGAATCAAAAAAGGATAACTACCCAGTCTCACCGATGGAACAACTCTTGCAGATCGTGTCTGGTTATGAAATTTTCTCCCTATTAGATGGTTTTTCAGGTTACAACTAGGTTCTAGTTTCAGAGGAAGACCGATTCAAAACTACCTTCTGAACCAAGTGGGGAACCTTTTCTTATAAACACATGCCCTTTGGGCTAATTAATGCAGGGGAAACCTTCCACGGGGCCGTGGACATATATTTTTGGGGATTGATCAACAAGTGTGTAGTAGTCTATTTGGACAACGTGACTGTGTATTCAAAGAACATAGAATATCACATCCAATATCTAACCCATATTTTCGAAAGGTGTAGAAAATATGGTATATCTTTAAACCCTAAGAAAACTATCTTTGGTGTTGAGGAAGGGAAATTACTAGGTCATATTATATCTCAAGCAGGAATTCACATAGACCCAGAACAAATTAAGGCAATAGCTCAACTTCCTTTACCCCACAACAAAAAGGATATGCAATCCTTCTTTGGGAAAATAAATTTTGTGAGGAAGTTCACCCCCGATTTTTCTGAAACTATCAAACCCTTACAAAAAAATGATTCACAAGGATGTTGATTTTAAGTGGGATGACGAGAGGAAAAATTCTTTCAACAATATCAAGACTGCATTATCTCAAGTTCCAGTATTGTGAAGTCCCGACTTTAGCAAAGATTGTTTCCTCTATAATTTTTCCTCCAACCAATCTTTAGCTGCAGTATTGACTCAAAAGGATGATGACAACAATGAGGCCCTGGTCTCATTTATGAGCACTAATATCCAAGGGTATGAATTGAATTACCCTACTATAGACAAACAATATTATGCATTATACAAAGCAGTAAAACATTTCAGATCTTACATCCTAAAAAATCACACCAAAGTGATTGTGCCTCATCCTGCAATCTGATCCCTATTCACCCAACAGGAGATCGGGGAAAGAAGAGGAAATTGGATGGAAATTGTCCAAGAATTTGATCTAGATATAAAACCTGCCAAACTGGTTAAGGGAAAGGGATTGTGTAAACTGGTCGTTGAAGCCCAAGACCAACTAAATGAAGACTCCGGGTGCGAGAATGAATTGGCGTTATGGTGTAGTGAAGTTTTATATGTTCCCCTAAGGCAGGAGTCTTAGTATGGAAAACTAATTTATATCCTACATCATGGGACATGCCCTAAAAAACTTATCCCTAAGGAAAGGAGAGCTCTCAGGCTGAAATCGTCACAATATCGCCTCATAAATTCGGTGCTTTTCCGCGTAAATTATGATGGGGTGCTTTTGAGATGTCTTGAACGTGAAGACATGGAAAAGGGTTCTAAAGGAGATCCATGATGGTCCTGCGGGTGGACACTTTGCAGTGAATACCATCACTCACAAGATACTGAGAGTTGACTATTACTATCCTATGTTGTTTAGGGACACTTATACATACGCTAGAAACTACAGAACTTGTCAAATAAGCACGGGGAGGGAAAAAAGAGCAATTGTCCCACTCCAACCAGTGGCCACATCCAGACCATTCAATCAATGGGGGTTAGATGTCATAGGGGAAATTACCCCGATTTCTTCAAAACAACATAGATACATACTGACTGCTATGGACTATTTCATGAAATGGGCAGACGCCATCCCTCTGACTCACGTAAATGAAAATGTGGTAATCAAATTCATACAACAACAAATGATCACAAGATTCGATATGCATTCTGTTCTTGTTTTTGATAATTCTGCTTACTTTTATTCCACCCTAATAATAGATTTCTCTCTAGACAAAGGAATCATAATCAGATAATCTGCAAACTACTATCCACAGGGGAATGGATTGGAAAAATGAACCAATAAGAACTTAGTGAGGATCTTGAAGAAACAATTTGTAGACAATCAAAGGAATTGGCATAGTTCGCTTCATAATGCCTTATGGGTTGATAGAGTAACACCTAAGGAATCTATAGGGAACTCCCCATACTTTCTGGTATACGGACAAGTAGTCATTCTCCCGAACGGGATATATCTTCCATCTCTTCAGCTTGCTGATGGATCTAAAGGACAACCCTCATTGATTATTCAACAGAGAATTGATACCCTCCTTGTGATA
>ML862208.1:2388-17131 GCA_009831015.1 Picea engelmannii
ACTATATAATATCCCCCAATAGAGTTGTGCTAGGATATTGTGTTTGATGTCAATTTTATTGTTCTGGTTGTATGCCTTTGTCAAATGTTTTGCATTACATATGTTATTATGCTGATTGAGTGCTTTCTACAAACAGTTTGCATTTTTCTGGTGGGCATTTCATCAAACATATTGCATACCATCGAATTACACATAAGACTGAAGAGACAACTTTGGCATTTTATTATGCATGGAATCTTATACACAACAAGAATAAACAACTATTGGCTGCTACAGTAACTGTAATACATCAGCAAAAATACCGCAAAACTCAAACAAAACCTGGATAATGCCACTGTCGCCCCAACAAGTGTTTCTGAGCTGCTCCAAGCTCCCCAAGCCTCCTTCGATCCCCCAAATGCACAAAATAGGGATGCGGACCTCCTCCAAAGCCTCCACAAATCTGCAAGAGGCCCCACGACCTTCCTTCTTACCCTCACGACTTGGCAAATGGACTCACGGTCCTCACCAAACCCCACGGCTTCAACCAGATGGGCCTACGGCCCTCTCAAACCCTCTCTGCTCAGCAATAAGGGGCCCGTGGCCCTCCTCTATCCCATGCAACCTACTCAAGGGCCACGCGGCCTGCTCCAAACCTCACGGCTCCCTCACAATGGTATCACTACTCATCAAAGAGAGGGTTCGACCCTCAATAAATCCCATCCAACCTCCTAGTGCCACGGCCCTGTAGAGAAAGGTAAATCGCCCCCCTTAGAACAAATCCAAGAGCCTCTTAGCCAAATCGCTTCTCCTCCCAAACTGTGGATAACCTGCAATAAGATGATGTAATGTTCCTAACTTGGCTAGTCGAGTCTGGGAAACACTGATAATCTGATGTATCTACTATAGATAATTCATTGTTACAACATATAAATGACTATATGTTGTGGCAAGAACGATGTTAACGTCTATCAATCTTCACAAATGTGGCAAGAATGACGTCTATGTCAAAAATGTGGCAAGAGAGACGTTCCGGTGGAAAACGTGGCAAGAGAGACGTCAACGTGGCAAGAGAGACGTCAATGTGGCAAGAGAGACGTTAACGTGGCAAGACCAACGTTATCAGGCAATATGATTTTATTTTTTTTAAATTTCCTCTATTTTTCGACAATATGGACAATTTTGTCCATAACGCCGCAAATAAAACGTCAGAATTTTTACAATATGTACTAGTGATAGAAACCTATTTATCGAACTCTTCTTTGGTTAAGGGCAAGGAGTTTGCGATTAAGAGGGGGTCTTGGAAGTCATTTGTTTTCCCGGCTAAGTCTATATTTGACAACTTTGTAAATAATTTATCCTTCTTCGATATGACTTGTTCACATGACTGAACAATGAGACGCAGGTTGTTTACTTTTTCTTTCCAACATGCATTCAATTGGCCGATCTGGTTTTTGGATGGAAGATCTTCTTCTCTTATTTTTGTTTCTGTCATATTGTTGACAATCTTGCCAAAAGGGATGACTACTTTTAAGAAGAAATTTTCTTCTTCTTTTAATTTGGCTTGCAAAAGCTCGAGCAAGCTATGTGCCCTGGTTCCAAGGGAAGCGATGGTTTGTGATCTTTTCCAGGAATCGGTAACCAGTTCTATTCCTTTTTGATATTGTTTTCCACATATCCTTTATAGGATGCGAGCAGGGTGGAGGGTGATTTTACATTGGGTGCAGGGGTGCCAGGCATGGCTATTGCCAAAGGATCGACATGCAATGGCATAGGAAAGAAAGCATCTTCCAATTCCTTGACTCGGTCCTTCAGTCTGGCATTGTGGGTCTCCGTGCGTTCAATGGAGTCATGAAGCGCTTCTCCGGTCGCGGTGTGAAGTTGACAGATTTGGGATGGCCACATGTTGGCAACGTCAACCTCTGAACAAGATTTGCCTTTGATATTTTTAACATTTTTTTTCTGAAATATCAATTTTTTGTTTCGTCTATCAAAAACAACACTCTGGAACATGAAGGATTCATCTTCGTCAAAATTTTGGGCAACGGATATGTCCATTGGATGGCTATGGTGGATGGCGTCCTCGGGCTAATCAAAGAAGGGGAACATGGCATCCATATCAGTGTCAATTTCCATGTTATCAGTATGAATTTTCAGGTCTTCTACCTGCCCCACATTTTTTTTTCTCTTCTTCTCCACTGGAAGCTTGTGAGAACTATCAATTTTAGAGTGAGGAGGGTCGTTATCTCCTCCTCGATTTGAATAATTCTAGGTTTCTTTGTTGCTGTGATGGGCCGTTCGAGTGATGCTCCGAGATGTCATACTTTTTTGAGTGGTATTTGCAGATTGAACACTCTTGTCACTGGGGTATTTCCCCTGTTGTGTGTACAATTTTGTGCATATTTGCACTGTCTCTACGTCGCCGGCATCACAGGCAGGCCTATGACTGTCTCTGTTTTTGGGCAGGTGTTTATTTACAAAATAATCACCGAGGCCAAGTGAATGTAAATGTTGTCTAAAAATATCATAGGGGTCGAATCCTTTTATGTGTTCAGCATATCTAAGGTTGGAGATATTAAAATGTGCTACGAAATCGTCAAATTTGTTGACGTTTTTCAACACGAACTCCCCTACTTTCCAAGGCATAGGAATGAACTGGTTTTTTTTCTTCCTTTGGAACAGATGGAACCAGTAGTTGTATTGACGTGCTACTTCTACAATAAAAATTATGTACGTAATGTGACATGTAAGGAGACCAGGTTGTTCCGTGGAGCCAAAAATTCTTATGACAGTGTAATTATCCAAATGTTGGATTGTTCCCTTTTTGTCCAAAAAATTAGTTGCATGTTCAGATAAGCGGGGAGCATTTTCTCCTAACAAGAAAAGTTTGAAAACAGACAGGAAGCCATTAAAAACCTCATAAAAACAGTGGGAAGCCTTGTGCTTCCACAAGGCCTGGTACCAGAATGTTATTGGGTGGAAATCGCAGTTGACATTCTTGGACAGAGACAGTTGCGAAAATCTATAGGAATGTGCTATTGCAAAATCTAAATAGGATGACATATAAAATTTCTTTCCCCTTTTGTAGCTTGACAATTGGGAAGATATTTTATAAGAAATTATCCTTCCTCAATCAAAATTGGCTTGTTCGTTGACTGTGAAATACAAAATGTAAAGAGCCATGCGAGAAACAGTAGTTGTGGATTCCTGTCCCGTTATTCTTGTAAACAGCCAGGCAATTTCACAAAAAGGATTTTTAAATGAACTAACATGCATGCTTGTAATATCTTCAAGAACTATATCCGGGTTTTACAAAAAAAGGGGCAAGAGGTCCAATCCATTATTATGCTTTGCTAGGAACTATTTTCAATCTTCTCCTTTGAACGTCAATGTTGGCTCGGGCAATTTCACCATTTGACGAAAGAGCCGAGGCGACAAAGAAACAGAAGAGCGATCGTGTAGTGGAATAATTTTTTTCTCTGCAATAAATTTATCGGCGCACCAAGAGACCAAGTCCTTACAGTCAAAAACCTCAGGGACACAACTTGCATGAGCAATCTCGGAGGTCCAAATTACTTGGTTCTCTGCGGCAGAGGTTGAGTAATAAGAAAATTCCCTGGACCAGTGGAAGTTATGGTCGTGACGGTCGAATATGTTCACTGTATCTCCATAGAACTGGTGTGGAACTGATGCCATAGGTTTATGAGAAGGTTTCTTTACTACAGATGATGGTTTAAATGAAAAGTCACAACGAATAATGTAACTTTTTGCTAAATCTTGGTTAAATGCTTATGAATGGGAAAGCTCCTCGAGCCTTTCGCTGATTAATGACAATCAGTATTGGTGGTGCATGATGAACTATTAGGAGTAAATTTTATGTATTGCATATTTAGAAATGCGAAGGTGGTGGGTGCAATGAAGAGAAATTAAGGAATGGAGGTTTCTTGAATGTGCGAAGGCCACGCAATGTGAAAAGGATTTCATGATTTTTAAATGAACACTCGGAACGGACAATATAATCTCCCCGCAAATTTTGGTTTAATGCGCATGAATATGATATTTCCTCGGCCCTTTCGCCCATCAATGACAATGTATACGGTTTCTGCATGATGGTCTGTTAGAATTAAATGCCAGTAATTCCATATTTAGAAACAAGATATATCTATATATATATAAAACTTTATATTTTCTTTTATTGTAGAGAAGTGCGAAGGTGACAGAGATGGTGAAGAGGACGAAAAGAATGGGAAGTTCTGAAAAGCAGTTGGACATAATTCAAAAAAGCGTTACGAGAATAGTCAGGAAGAGATCATGAAGTGGGAGTTCAGTGATCGGTTTGTATATTTGCGGAATTTCGGCAAAATGGATAAGTATGGAATAGGGAAATTGCTAATTGCATGTGTAGCAATAAGATCTTATATATAATTGCCATCTGCTAATTCCAAAAGGACGCTAGCACAGGAAACAACGACTACGAACTGAATATTTCTTCAACCCGGCAAAGGGACAATTCCCTAAAGAAATTTGAACAAATGGCGAAGTATGGAAAGCAGACAAATGGGCTTCAAAACAGGTTGATAATAGTTCCAATAAATATGCGAGGAAGCAGTGGTTAAATTGTATTTCTCGAAAGTTTTCAGTGCAAAAAATGTGCATCACGGAAAAGGGAATGATAGGTGGACCGTAATATGGAAAAGGGTAAAATTTCATGTTTCGAAATTTTTGAGTGCAAAATGTGTAAAACGAAAGAGATCATGAAAAGGGCATGATAGGTCGACCGTAATACAGAAAAGGGCATGATCTAAGAATGGTTGCAAATTTGTATATCTGTCAATTTGTATATAGCAGAGCTACGAATGTTGTTTGGAGGTCCTGGAAAAGTAGAGATGCAATGTTGATGCAGCCAGCGGGGTCCTCCTGTCAATTTCTATATGGCAGAACTCTGGGTGGCAGTTGTGGGATAGGGAACAATAGAGGGTCAATTTAAAGAAAGGAGAAGCGGTGGTTGGAAACGCATGAATTGGGAAAATAGAAAGGCGGAAGACATTTTTTGTAAGTGCGAATTGGTTTCAAAGAAGCCCCATTGTTGCAAAATCATGATCTACTAGTTATCATGAAATGCGTTGTTGAAGATTACATTTTATTGCAACCTGTGCATGCAGTTATGTTCTTGATACATAATTCCATGACTGTAACATACCAACTGAAGTAGTGAACTTTGTTTTGTACTAACTAGCATTAAAACTTAATAATTGCATCTCTAGAAACAAGAAGAACGATTTTGCTGGAACATTTTACATTGGTATTAGTAAACAGAAGATCGAATAAGTACGAGAGCACCGAAGTATGGAAATTAGCACATGCGTGAAACCCAGAAAAGTGGCAGAGACGAAGAGTCCAAGGTCAAAATTTCGTAATAGAAAATCCATTTAAAAAAATAAGAAAAGTATTGAGTATTGTACATCTATGCTTAGAAATTGGATCCATTTCTTCGGTTGAAAACATTGAAGGTATCTGCGACAAACACAGGAACGGGTTCCGTAGTATGCAATATCCTTGGAGTTTTCTCCTCGATTAATCATCCTCTGCTGAAATTGATATTTTTCATAAGCTTTGCCTGAGGAAGAAGACGAAAATGGTTACAGGCCAAGTGGAATAACCCTTAGTTGAAACCGACTCTTCATAGTGGAAAAAAATTCAGTAGTAAAACTTGCACATGCAATTACAGAGGCCCAAATTAGTCCATTCTGGGCAGAAGGAGATGGTTAGTAGGAAAATGCGTTACAGCAGTGAAACTTTTGCACCTGATACTCGAAAATGTTAAGCAAAAATTTTTTGGCTTGAAATATATCTTTGGAAGCATCAACATATGATTGCTTTACAGTCAAACTCTTCCACCCAGAACGGGCTAATTTGGAACTCTGGAATTCCTACTTTGGCGGTGAAAAGTGGTTGTTGTGTTCACTGTCCGTTTTTTTTCTTTTGAAACTCCTCTTGGTGTTGTCATGACTGCAATCACCGAGCCGGGAAGGTCCGTTCGTTATGGTTCATTTCAATTTGGGCCCAAAAGTGGGAATATTTTCTTCATTGCCATCATCCATAGTCGTATCATCGTCCATCAGATCATCTTCTTTTGGCTTGGAATTCATGGCATAAAGTTCTGTGACAGGCATGACTACAAGTGGGTAGGTTCTCTAAGAAACCAAGGTTGGCATCGAATTTTTTGGCTTGAAATATATCTCTCGGTGTACCAAGGGACCATCTTTTTTCGGCTCATGGCCGAAGAGAGATGAATAGTAAGAATATGCCCTGGAATAGTGGAACCTGTGGCCATTATGCCCCAATGTGTTGACTGTGTGTGGAGAGAACTACCACCATAAGTTATTAAGAATTTTTGTTTGCGAGAGACAATGTTTCAAATGAAAATCGGGGAGGGATAATATAAGCCTCCGCAAAGTCTGGTTTAATGCATATCAATGGAATATCTCCTCGAGCCTTTTGCTGATCAATGACGATTTCCAAGGGTCCTGCAGAATGAGTTGTGACCATCACAGCTCACTAATTGCACAATTAGAAAAGAGTGTGAAGGTGGCGATGACAGCGAAAAGACATTAAGAATCAGAAATTTCTTAAAATCACCAACCCGTCGGCAGAAAAAAAAAAAAAATATTGCGTCGCCTTTGAAATGAATACTTGGAAAGGATAACAAGCTTGTGCGCAAATCTTAGTTTAATTCATACTAATGACAAATATTCTCCGAAATTCCAGACATTAATGACAACTGTAACGGTTGTTGCAGGATGGCTATTAGCATTAAAGATTAATTATTGCATATGGAAAGCGGTCAAGCGGGTTACAAAAGAAAATACGGAAGAAGATATACCCAGGAGACATGAAGGCCCGATGTTTCTTTTCCTGGCGGATGGATTCTCGGCCTGGCAGGCTGAAAATTGAGCCTCTATTGTTCTATGTCCTACAAATAGCACCTACACTTCTGTGAGATACAAAATGGTAAGCGGAGTTGCGGGTTGGTTGGTTCAACATTGTGGGTTGGTTGGTTAAACATGTACTTTTATAAAGTATGGACATCGGATTGTATAGAACATATCCGAATCCATGATTCCATACTTGGGGACTTTTTGTTTCGCGTGTTTGTGGCCTGGCGGGCTGAAAATTGAGTATCTATTGTTTCGTTCCCTACAAATAGCACTGACAGTTCCGTGATATACAAATTGACAGCGGGAGTTGCGGAGATGAGTTTCTATGTAAAGTATAGACATGAGATTTTATACAGCGTATGCAGATCACTTATTCCATACTTAGGCACTTTTTTGATCGCGGGTTCGCGGCCTGGCAAGATGAAAAAATACTGGATATTGTTATGTGTCCTACAAATAGCACGCATATTTCTTTGATATACAAATTGACAACACGACCTATGGGTTGCTTGGCTGAACATTGCATTTGTACTGTTCTATAACATATGTGGATTCTTCATTCCCTGTACTACAAATAGAAACCACATTTTCGCGATATACAAATTGAGAGGAGGACCTACGGGTTGCTTGATTGAACATTGTATTTTTATTGTTCTAGAACATATGTGAATTCCTCATTCCATACTTTGACACTTTTTGGATCGCGGGTTCGCGGCTTGGCGGGCTAAAAATTAAGTATTTATTGTTCTCTGTCCTACAAATAGCACCTACACTTCCACGATATACAAATTTACAAGCGGGCTTCTGGACGTAGTCTCTATATAAAGTATGGAATGAGATTTTATACAGCATATGCGGATTCCTCATTCCATACTTCGCGGTTTTTGGTTCCTAGATTCGCGGCCTGACAGGCCGAAAATAGAGTCTCTATTGTTTCATCTCCAAATAGCACCTAGATTTCTACGATATACAAATTGACGGCGAGAGTTGCGGAGATGAGTCTCTATATAAAGTATCGACATGAGATTTTATAGAGCATATGAGGATCCGTGTTTCCATATTTAGGCAGTTTTTTGATTGCGGGTTTGTAGTATGGTGAGTCGAAAAAAGAGTCTCTATTGTTCCCTGTCCTACAAATAGCACTGAGATTTCCGCGACATACAAATTGACAGGAATCGCCATGGGCTACTTGGCTGAACATTGCATTTTTTTTTTTCTAGAACATATGTGCATCCCTCATTCCATACTTGGGCACTTTTTTGGATCGCGGGTTCGCGGGCGGGCGGGCTGAAAATTAATTATCTATTGTTTTGTATCCTACAAATAGCACCCACGCTTCCACGATATACAAATTGACACATGGACCTATGGACATAATCTATATATAAAATATGGAATGATATTTTACACAGCATATGCGGATCACTAATTGCATATTTGGGCCTCTATTGTTCCGTGTTGTACAAATACATTGTTCTACAACATATGCAGACCTACGGGTTGCTTCGCTAAACTTTGCATTTGTATTGTTGTAGAACATATGTGGAGTCCTCATTCCATACTTGGGCACTTTTTGGATTGCGGCCTGGCAGGCTGAAAATTAAGTATCTATTGTTCTGCATTCTACAAATAGCACCGAGACTTCCACGATATACAAATTTACACGTCGGCTTGTAAATATGCGGATTCCTGATTCCATACTTAGGCAATTTTTGGATCGTGGGTTCGTGGCCTAGCTGGCCGAAAATAGTGTCTATTGTTCCGTCTGCTACAAATAGCACCCAGATTTCCGCGACATACAAATTGACAAGAGGAGTTGTGGGCTGCTTGGATGAACAGTGCATTTGTATTCTTCTAGAACATATGTTGATCCCTCATTCCATAGATGGGCATTTTTTGGATCACGGGTTTGCGGCCGGGCAGGCTGAAAATTAAGTATGTGGAACCCTCATTGCATACTCACAAGTGGACTTGGGTTACTTCGTTGAACATTGGACTTTTATTGCCCCATAGCGATTTCGTATCAATTTCATAATTATCGATTTTTTTCTATCGGGGGCTCTGGGGTTGGCAGGTTGGAAATTGGGCCTCTATTGTTCCCCATTGTACAAACACATTGTTCTAGAACATATGCGGATCCCTCATTCCATACATGAGCACTTTTTGGATCGCGGATTCATGACCTGGAGGGCTTAAAATTAAGTATCTATTGTTCTGTGTTCTACAAATAGCATCTTCACTTCCGCGATATACAAATTGACAAGTGGACTTGTGGACATAGTCTCTATATTAACTATGGAATGAGATTTTATACAGCATATGTGGATTCCTCATTCCATACTTGGGCAGATTTTGGATCGTGGGTTGGCGGCCTGGCAAGTTGAAAATAGAGTCTCTATTGTTCCCTCTCCTACATATACCACCCAGGCTTCTGCGATATACAAATTGTCAGGAGGACTCGGGCTGGTTGCCTGAACATTGCACTTTTAGGCAGTTTTTGGATGGCGGGTTCGCGGTCGGGCGAGCCGAAAATAGAGTCTCCATTTTTCCCTCCGCTACAAATAGCATCCAGACTTCCTCCGTATACAAATTGACAAGAGGACTTGGGTTGGTTCGCTGAACATTGCACTTTTATTGTCCCGTAACAATTCCATATGTATTTCATATTTAACGATTTTTTTTTATTGGGGGTTGTGGGGCTGGCAGGCTGAAAAATGGGCCTCTTTTGTTCAAGCTCGCAGGCTGAAAATTGGGACTTTATGGACTTGAGAGATGGCGCATTANTCTATAACCGCAAGCATAACAAGGACCAATCTGAATTTTAAGGGCTTGTTGTTCATATGATAGCACAATTGCATTCCGCACACTAAATATTTGTTGATTTCAAATTATTCCAGGATATTAATCTGACTAACTTCATCGAATAAGCAAAAATGCGAAAACAACGGCCAATTTGTATTTTAAGAGCCTCTTGTTTGTATGTGAGGGCAGTCGTAGTTCGGACACTATCTATTCATTGATTTCAAATTATTTCAGAACAATAGTTTGACCAAGTTCATCGATCAAGGAAATCTGCTAAATCAAGTGACAGTACGGTTGCGTCACAGCGCCATAGAAATTACCCGGCGGATCTGCGTCCCAGCTGGCTAAAAAAAAACAATTATATTGTTCGGTGTCCTCCAAAGAATAGTTGGAGTTCCAGGGTATACAAATTGATAGACAAAGCAGATAACCAAGAACCAACCATACTTTAAACAATCCACAAGCAAGTTCCCAGAAGGTTCCATAGAGAAGAAGCCATCGACCTTTGCACCAAACAATTTGATATACAAAGAAAAGATGTCGCCGCATTTGTTTTCTGTTGAAACTAACTTTCATCTGGATGTTGAACAAATATCACAGAGAGACATGAGGTATTTTCATTTCCTCTCAAAGTTTCATATAAAAAAAAAAATTCCCTTGTTCAACCAATATGCAAAATTGCATTGTCCTCATTTAAGGTGAATTTGCTTTGTATCCGAAGCTGCCACAACATGTAGACATTGCTTGCCTTTTTATGTAGATATGTTTCATACGACAACTCTACCAACTCAGGAAGGACATTTTGTAATAGCGGCTACCTGATCATACAATGCACGGTTGTGTTGCCCACGGTTCGAATAACACCACTAAGGTAATGTCCATAAATATATGGACATTTTCACTGCATTGCAACAATCAATCGTATCATCAGTTATCAAAGAGGAGGCAGAGGCAGCAGAATGGCATTTTGCACAAACAGGCTCAAAGGGGGTCGAGTACACATTGGCTGCAACTAAAAGACCTTCAACTTGGTAATGCGAGCAAAGGAATTAATACATTGAACAATATAATACACAACTGCATCCCACCCTCCCCTTTAAAACAAAAAAAAATATTTAACAGCTGCACAAATTTGTTGAAGGTTGTTTCTATAAGCAAAGCGAGGATGATTTTGTAAATGTATACGCACAACAATTGTAGAGCTAGCTAGCTTCTCCAGATCCTTTACTGTATCTGCTCGCAACTCTGTTACAAACATTGGCTGGGTTGTCCGGAAGATCATTTCTCTAGCATCCTTCCTTTTTGTTATATTTTTGAACAACATAAGTGGAATCTTCCCTCTATGCAATTGATGTTCCATTGATGAAAACAAATCTGAATACGTATAAAACAATTGTAGCTGCAACATGAAACAGTGCAATTTTTGTGTAACTTATTCGACATACATGCAGAAGTGAAAGTAAACAACAAAACTGAATATGAAAAGTGGTACCATTGCCTTCTCGCTATCCGACTCTCCATCCTTTATATGGAGAATGTGTTGCGACCCAAATTTTCTGGCCAATGTGACAGTATCCCCAATCATTCCCATTGGGTAAATATCAGTGCTCTGTGCAAATTGCCTAATAGTCGAGTCCAGGAGGAAGCGATATTCTGAACAAATAGGAGCAATTTTTTCCACAATGCTTGTTTCGTTGACCGAAATAATTCGATCGCAATCACCACAGTCATATACTGTTTTCAACAATATATTAAAATTTGTAATGGATATCCCATTACGCGGCAATATCTTTTCTGCATGTTTCTGAACAAGTTGAGGAGGAACAGTCAGTGTGACTATCATCATGGCGTCCTTGTCTGTCATATCAACACGCATAATGGGTCTACTTTTGTTTTCCTTGTCTAAGTAGGTGGTATAGACAACCATTATGTCCCCGACGAACACCTGTCGAGTTTGGTGGTTGTTCAAGGCCTCTATTGACAATACTTTGGATGTCATAACTCTAGACTTGAAGACATTTTTTGAATAGGAAAACTGAAGTGAATGGTAGTGTGCTACAAGTACACACATACTTTTGATGAACTATGGAGCCAGAGTTTCGCAACGACACCTCTTAGTATGTGGAACATGCAGCAGGTTCGGCATCTCGCTCGTACTTGTTGATACTTCTTGCGAGATGCAAACCATGTACTGCAGATGGAATCAACATATTTTCCATGCCATAGATGAATATATAGCCTAGGAAATTTGTCTAGTAAACATAGTAAGAGCACAGCGCATGCATCTTTACCTTTGGCCTTATCGTTCCTCCAATGTCTGGGATGACTGACTGCTCATGGCCGTCTCACTAGTCTAACTTTTTCTGATGCAATCATTTGTAGATGGACATCAGGACTAAGAAAATATATGCATTTTATATTATATGCCCGCACCCAGTTTGTATCTTTAATTTTTCGGCACACTTGGTATACCTTTTAGAAGATTGTACCACAGAACCCTCTGCTGCTGCACATAAGAATTCATTTCCCTTGCCAAGCAACCTGTTTTTTCCAAGGCAGCAACACGGAAGATGCAATCGACAGGAAGGCAAGTTAGTTTGAAAATAAATATGTAAAAAAAAAAAAAAACAGGTCTATTTACCCGCCAAAGATTCCTTCGTCCTATCCATCCATTATGTTTGTTTAAATGTAGCAATGCAATGCAAACACAATGGACATGCACTATCTTAGTATGCAGGAATAAACGTATGCAACCAAGAAAAATTACCATGTAGGAAGGCACACAACTAGCTTAACACATATCCAAACCATAAATGAAATACAAAACAACGCAATATTAAACAATAGTACGAGCATGCACCTTTCTATATCCTCTTCAGCCGATGCAATCAAGACTCTCTCCTTTTCTCTAGCTACTTTGTTTGTTTCAATTCGGGAACCCACAAAATTTAATGAACATCAATGGAAGTTGGTGTTCAAAGGAGAACAAGCAATATGTACATAGAGAAAAACTGACTCAACAAACAGTCTACAAAGGCAGAAACATGAACCTTTGCGCTTCTCTATCCATGGTTGTAAACATGTACAATTTTTTTCCCTGGCCAAAATATATTACAAGGCAGAAAATATCATGCAACTGCATGGCCGTAGCTAAACGATTTTTGCTTTTCCCTGGGAATTTATCCACATATGCCCTCTAGCCATGTTCTTTATCATCTACACAGACTGTTGTGCACACGATACAAGTTCTCAGTTTTCCATGGCGAATTACCCACACATGCTTCCAGACATGGAAATATAATCTTGCAGAATCTTTGTTGCACATATCATATGTCAAGAACAACACAAATTTCATCCCGCGCACACCAGTCTATGTAGAGGAGAAAGGACATGTCATGTCATATCCACACATATGACCATACATGGTTTATAAATGTACCCTGCATACATATGCTTTATTCCAACAAAAAAACAACGGGTATTGTAACTTCACATGTAATCCTCGAACAATTTTGCATGCAACTATTTTCTTTCATGGCAGGACTACAACACTAGGAAAATCTCACAGAATAACATATCTCGACTTCGACAGACATGGAAAATAAAACAACTGCATATCCACTGGTGGGTGCAGGGGCTGAACACCATAAACCGCCCCAAACAAAACAATAACAATTCCAAAAAAAAAGCTCCAACCACCGCCGCTGCACCCCAACCCTGCAAGGCCAAATCAAAGAAAATAAACCAGCATGGACCAAACCAGCGAGAAAGCACGAAGAGGCCGAAATGCACCCCCAATGCCCCAAAGCTCAAACCCAGCCAAACAAATAGAACCAGCAACCCAGGAACCAACGAACCAGCAAGAACCACCTAGCCAGTGAACAACATATGTATCTCCAACGATTACGAAACTACAACCCAAACAGAAAAGGAACCGGAAACACACAAGGAACATGCGACTACAAATAAACAAACATTCTTACTTGCAAACTACAAACTAAACAGCAAACAAGGAATACAAAATGAAACCACGACATCCAAACTTACTCTGACACGATGAAATGCAGAAGCACAGCTCGAATCACCAACGAAACAACAACAAGCAGCAACCGAGAAACCAGCGAAGAAGAACCACTCACCGAACCAGTAAACAATGTATGTAGCCTCAACGATTACGAGGATGAAGCATACAATGGAAGCAACTGACAAACCAGCGAAGAAGAAGCAGTCATTAAACCAGTAAACAATGTATGTAGCTTCAATGGCAGAAAAAGGACGAAACATACAATGGCTATTGAACTGGCGATAGACAATCAAGTGCAAATTCACTGTAACTGTATAGAAAATTTCGAGGAAAAATGTACTCCAAGAACTGTATTTACATAAACATTTAAGACTCTCAGGCTGTCTAATCACCTCGCATAATGAAAACATTTAAGTTGTCAGGGGTGTTGCAGAATGTCACGTCATGTGAACATTTACGCAGTCAGTCCTATTGACGCATCTTGGAATAAGTGTCAATACATTTCAAGAAATATACATTCGCCAAAGACGCTATAAACTTTGGAATTCTCAATCACTACAAATCTTGGATATCAAAACTTTTCAATATGCTTATTACATATCAAAACTTGTGGATATATTCGGCTAGCAGAAAATGCTAATACAAACATTCGAACCAATGCTAGCATTAATCAACCTTGAAGCAAGATACAGGAAAAATATATGATTAAAACATACTGACTACGATAAAAACTTAGGATATGTTACCATATAGTACATTGGGAATAGCGAAGCCGGCAATAAGACCTCCAATCTCTTATCCAATCATATCAGTACATATATTTTACTTTTTATTATATAAAAATATATGCTTTTATTTCCATAGCTCCAACAATAGGTATTGTGCAAATATTTCGGGTCAAAGGAAAAAGTAATATGCAGTCAACAATTTATCGATTGCTATACTCCCTCTACGCCTATGGCATGGACTAATAAAATAAAAAAAATAAACGCTGAAAAAA
>WSFP011416326.1:0-23681 GCA_009831015.1 Picea engelmannii
TATTGAATTCTCATTTTAAAAGATTGTTATCGAAAGTAAAAAGGCTTACACCCCAATAGAGTTTTATCCTTATTAGGGTTTACTTGCTCTAGGAAGTAAAAGGGATTACACCCCTAGAGAAGTAGTAGAACCTAACCATACACAAGAGACTCCATTACCCAATTAAATAAGGCACTAGTTATTTGCCCTGGAGATTGTATATTCATGCATTGGTAAACGTGGATATTGTTGTTTTGAATTGTTCAAGTGACTATATTTTTCTGCATGCTAAAAGATCTCTCTAATTCCCTAAGGGCGACTTGTTTTGGCCAAGATTACTTACTGTTGTGATAGAATTTAATCTACAACCATTAGGGATGAAACAAACTACTCTCTCTTCCACTTTTACTACTTTTTCTACCAGTGAAAATTGCAAGTGATTAGTGCTAATTATTCTTCTTGTCAAGAGCTTTCATTTGAGTGTTTTGTTTGTGAATTTCAGTGGCTAGTACTTTTTGTTGTAGAAAAAAAATTCTACAACCACAAGACTTCCCTAATATACTGTTGATAACATATTTTTGCAGCCCTATTTTTCCATCAAAAATTGAGTTTAAGTATTGGAATATTATCTACATGTTTAGGGATTGATCATCCAATAATTATTTGATGTTTTTTATGGTCAATTGTGCAGTTTTTACAACTTGTTCTGTGTTGTTGTAAATCTGATATATGCTGGAGTTTTGGGACATCAATCTTATCTTGTTGATTCTTCTTATGTTTCGAGGCTTATATTGCACTATATTGTCTTTTTTTGGTGTTCTAACATTGTTTTGTAGGAATACAACCCTGGCAACCATCATCCACCTTCCAAGGCCTCTTTTCCAATCCTCAAAGCCTCTCCTGACTTTGACCATAGGGGTGTGTCTCTCATCACTTCACTTTCCATTTCAATCCCCCTAGGGTCACCGAGATTCCCCTCTTGTGGTGATTTCATCATCACTAAAGAAAGGGGAGTGTCTATCTAAGGTGACAGTGGGTACGTACTCCTATATTTGTCACACTTTGGTAGATACAGTTGGAATTTTCCAAAACTACAGATTGTGCGATAACAATACTCATACCCACTCAGGGATGGTGATGACATGGGCCCACATATGTCTAAGTGTATCAAGTGTAGGATGCATCATGCCCTACTTTCACTACCCGAGAAATTTTTCTCGGTGACTTCCCCATAGCACACCCCTTGCATACCTCATGATGCTCTGTGCTAAAATATGGCAGTCTTATCACAATATCCTTGAGTACCTTGAGTGCTCCATGATGTAGGTGTGCCATCCTCCTATGTCATAATTCTTCCAAGCCATATGCGTTTCTCACCAATGCTCGGGTTGGCTCGAACTAAATCTTATACAACTTCTCTGGCCTGACACCAATCACCTTCGCTATCCTCGAGTCCTTGGGCCTGATGTACACTCGTCCATCCTAAAATGAGACCACATAGCCCCTATCCTCCAATGTTGATACCAATATCAGGTCTTTCATCATGCCTAAAAAATATAGCACATCCATCACCATCAGTGGCTTCTCGAACTCCCTCTGAAATTTCACTGTCCCATGGCCTGCTTCCTGACACTTGGAATTATTTCCCATCTCAATAACAAGGTCCATCTCCTCCTCCTGTAAGATGGAGAAGTATTACCACACTCCAGTCATGTGACTAGAGATTCCACTATCTATGTACCACATGCATTAACTAGCTGAACTAGAGAGACATGCAATGAGTGAAAACTCATTCTCGAACCTAGCTGCAAACTCGTCAACTTCAACTGAAGATGATGTTTCCATGTGTGACTTCTTGCTGCCCTTATTCTTGTTTGGGAATTGACTGAAAAAGTGGCATGGTTTGTGATAGGTAAAACACTTAATATTTTGAAAATATTTATTCTTTTCTCTCGTAGAGGTCCGACCCCCACTAGAGCCCTTCTTTCCTATAAACTTTCCCTTTCCAGCTAAGGAAATATTCTCCTCATACTCACTCTTTGGTTGGATATACTATGAGGTACCAACACGCAACTCCTCCTAGGTGAAGTCATCCCATAACCTCTCTCAATCAGGAGTTTCTCCCGTGCTACAACACCTCTGACAAATACGTCCCACTGCTTGGTGAATCCATTCAAGGTTTTCCCCACCATCTCGATCTCATCCACGGTCTCCCCAACAACCACCTGTTCATTTCTGATCTAAGAGAACTTGGTGAGATATGTAACAACTGACTCTCCCCTGGCCATCTTTGTGCTTTTGTGTTTCTCCTTGAGTGGCATCTTCTTGCTCTGGGTATCTGACTGGTACAATTTAACTAGGGCCTCCCACATATTCTTAGTTGTCTTCTTACCAGACAGATGAAGAATGATGTGGTCTTTGACTCCATCAATAATTATTCACCTAGCCTTCACATCTCTCCTAAATGAGTTGGTTGTTGTGTTGGGTTTGTTGGAAGTAATGTTGTCCCTTCAGGAAACTCCCACAAACCTTGTTCCTCTAGAAACAAACCAATTCTCTCTCTCCATGGACTAAATTTTGAGGCTTCCTCCAACCTATCCTCGAATCTCAATCCATCATTGGCCATTTTGTCACCTACCCTGACTCACACGCCCTCTCTAGTAACTCAACTCCCTTGTTGATTTACACCTGGTGTGAACAACAAATGCACTTGGTTCCTTTTCTATTCATAGGATGAGCTATGATACCATATTAATTTCCTTCAAACTCGACAAATAGAAATAAAATTCCAATGATTTTTCTTTACCCAAAAATCTGTTTATGT
The DNA here is from genome assembly GCA_009831015.1 of Picea engelmannii. Lineage (NCBI taxonomy): Eukaryota > Viridiplantae > Streptophyta > Pinopsida > Pinales > Pinaceae > Picea > Picea engelmannii. The sequence continues at coordinate 2,804 of WSFP011416326.1, forward strand.
TGATATAACTTCTAACAATCATGTATTAAATTTACAGCTGGGTTATTTAACTAAAATGAATAGCAGGAGAAAAAAGAAACCAAGCACATGAAATAGGAAGACACCAAAAATACCATAGAAACCCTAATATGGGGAAAACCAGAAAAGGAGTGGCTTTATTGGATTCAGAGGAATTACAAATTGCAATTTATTCTTACATCCCAACAAAATCATCCTTTGTTTTCAGCGTCGCTTTTTTGGCCCTACATTTCATCCCCTGTCTCTACTGGAACGGCCTGCACTCAACTCACTTCCTCTGGTACTAAGTCACCCTTCCTCACTCTGCAAAATCAACTTCCTCTTCCTCAGCCAACACCCTCACTCATCAACTCAGCACACAATGTTTTATGTCCTTCACCCTCAACCTTCTTTTATCTCTCTAATTCGCTTTTCCTAGAGGCTTCTAGAATCCTCTAGAAATTCACTTTAGTGAATTATTAATTTTCTAAAAGGTGAATTTTTAGAAATATGAGTGAAAAGTCAATAAAATCCATTTAAATGACTTTTATATTTTTCCTAAGTTAAAACTTAGGATAAAATAAAAATGTTGATCTATGTATTTTAATTATGTCCATTAGCTATCCTTGGACACATAGGCTAAGTTGAGACACCTTCTGAGCTACCAGATTAACAGTGATCGACCAAGGAATTTGGAAGTTGAATTGATCGATGAGAAATTTGAAAGGTCAGCCGACAAGAGGATCTCAAGAGGTTGAGTAGAAACTGACTCGAGGTTGACTGGTAGTCAACTGTAACAGAATCCCGAGCTTCACGAGATTTGAATCCAATGATTTGCATGGATCTGAAACCATTTTTGGGCATCATTCTTTAGGGTTTTTCCTACTATAAAGCTTATACATATGACATGTTTTGATATTCTAGAAGCTAATAAAAAATAGTTAGATCAATCTTTAGAGGTTGATGGTCATATAGATGTAAGCACAATTGGTTGCATGGTTCTTCTTGTGAAATGAAAGAGAGTATGATGGTGATCATGTCTTAGTTGTAGACCAAGGTTAGTCAAGTAACTCTTTATTCAAAATGAATAAGACAACAAGAGAGAAAGATGCTCAAGCTGGAATGTTGGTTTTCCCGAGTTGGTTTTCCATGGTAAAATCTCTCTATACTATGTGATTGTTTTGTCATCTATCTTTCTCATTTAATTATGTATTTTTCTTTCCTATTAGGTTTAGTGTGGATGTCTATTTCCTAACATCAAAATCAACATCACTAAAATAATATGACCAAGGAAGTGATTCTTCCTTTGAAACTGATATATGCTCTTATGATATTTATACATGAATTCTTCCTGGCCTCTTCTCATTTCAAAAGCCACATTTATGCCTTCAATAGTTTTGACATTAACAGTTTTGACATTTAGGAATGTCACAATGTCATCACCCAACTCAATATTGATATCACTATTTTCCCATATACCAAGTCAAAGAGTGCATGTCCTTTGCATTTGGACCTTGGAATTCCTCTTCTAAATCCTTTTCCTTATGGTCTTGGACCAAGTTAAGAGAGGATGTGAGGGAAGTGTCATTGAAATTATAAAGGGTGGGTTTCTTCATGCTTATGTACTGTTGTTTTGAATTAGTGTCTTCTAAACCACATATAAATTCATTACCAAATACAATTCCATCTATAAAATCCACTGGAACTTGTGGATTAACAATTATTCTTCTAAAATATTTTTCACCACTCAATGAAAGATGGAGCTTATTAAATCCTCAAATAGTTTACTCCACATTGCGTCTTAATTGAAGGATTTGATTTTTCTTTTGTTGGATAGTACAAGCAATATCAACAATATCCACCATTGGGATGGAAGTTGGATCAACTTCGTGAGTCAAGACTAAGGATTATTTTTCTAGTCTAGCCACGTACCTTTGGGGCATTCCCAAAATAATTTTTGGATAAACACCACTTTCAAAAGCATTTTCCTCAATGGATTGAGCTTGCTGCATTAATTCCTTCTTGATGCATTTTCCTTCTTGTCTTAGTTGACACCTCGGTTTTGTGGACAAAGTTTTTTCACAGCGGTTGAAAATGATGGGATCGTTAAGAAACATTTGATGTGGAATTTTTGAAGAATCTTCATAAATCTGAAAATAAAATATCCAATAGTTTATTCATCCTTCATTAATATGTTAATAAATTCCAAGAAAATAGCATATGGATTCACCCTCGAACAATACTTCTCAACAAATAAGAATTCCAGTACATCCCATCCGGTGATGGTTCTAGGTAAAAAAGAATAGAATCATTCATGTTTCTTTCCTTTCAAAGTTTGAATAAACAACCAACAAGACAAATCATCATCCTCTATATTATATATGTTAGAAAATTTTCCATGGGAATATTTGTCAAAGCGTGGACCTCTACTTGAAATTTGAGAGGGATTCTCTGCAACCCTCTTTTTCTTTAGAGCATATATTTTCTACTGTAACTTTAGTAGCCACTAATGGGCATGGTGGAGAAGACAAGGGATTGTCACAACATGAAGGAATTTCTTTGGTGGAGCTTCCATGAAAATTTTCTTACTTTAAAAATTTGATAATGAAATTGCTTGGGTATTTGGTTTTAGAAACGTGAGTTTTTAGAGTGGTGTCACTAGAGAGGTCACTCTCCCATGTATCGAATATATTGGAGTAACCAAAGAGCTCATCCTACCAAATCTTGGATGGTTCTTAGTTTCTTGGGACTATCCACAATCAATCAACACCCAGAATGCCATTAATAAAATCTTTAATGCAATTAAGAGTACCTTAAACTAAAGTTTCAAGAATCCAATTTATTGGCAAGAGTTTCTCTAAATATCCCTTTTAATTTTTCCAGATCTATTGGAAATAAATCTCATTCATCCCAACATAATTTGATCTTTCTTGGAACAAATTCAAATGTATTTCTTTGTTCTTCTTGGGAAACAGACTTCAAGACTTATTTCTTAGATGACCCATGCTTAGGACTTTTCAAAATTTTGACCTTGTCTCCAATTTCAAAGGCATAGGAACAAAATTTTGGGCCAAATCCTAGTTCCTCAATGAAATCTAATCCTACTTGGAAAGAATTTCTAGACTTCTTGAAACAAATGTTTCCCCAGTATAGTCATTATATATTTTCCTTGTGGAAAAAGGGTCAACCTTGAGGATAGTCCCATGGGGAACAAGAAACCCCTCATTCTTTTTTATAGAAGTGGTACTCCTCTTTATGTCTTAAAATATGTCTTCTTTGAGTTTTTCCAAACGATAGAAAGCATAATTCTATACAACAAACCCCTCGATTATTTTATTATATTTTATTAAAGCATGGTTCTTTAAAGAACTAGATTTTGTCATTCAACCACAACTATGCTTGCTTGTGAGTGGACTAGGTAGCTTAAAAATAAATAAAGTAAAGAAATATTGTAATGGTAAATATATTTTCTCAGATTTCCATAACATGCCTTTGTAACATATGCAAGTGGGAGCTAGATAACGCTCAAGAGGTAAGAACAGGGATACATAGATCCTTTAGAAAACTTTAAATGAATTTAATAACTAATAATGGTCAAGGTTGTGGGTGAGTTCAAAAGGTTTTTATGATTGCCACACTCTGTCGGATATATGGGGGGATGCATGCAAATATGTAAGGGTTCAATTTGTGTTCACTAGAATGTTTGTTTTAGTAGAGGATTGTTTGTTAGCTGTAAACAATTGAGAGCTCTAGTTCGTCTTTGTGACAATTCCTATGTTCATAAATATTATGTGTGTGAATAAGAGAGAGAAAGGAGATCTAAGTGAATGGTTCATCTATGTTTTGGCGTGAGTGCATCATGAGCAGGATTTGACCTTTGTGTATGGAAATGTATCTGAATGCCTTGAGTTTAATGAATAAAGTCTAAAGCACAGTTATATTTGCATATGATGAGTTATGGTATGAATGTATGCATGTTATGTATTATTATGTGCAGTAATAATTTGATAGTGATGAATGAATGCATGGCTATCTAACGAATGTTTCCTTTATTTTCTATTCCTTCAAACCTTGCATAAAACCAATGGTCTCTATGATTCTCATGTCGTCTAAGGTGATACCTTCTTCAATCCTTGAAGATTGAATATGTCAGCGCCTATGGGGTACTTGTTGGTCAATCTTATTGAACCCTAGGTCTGAACCCCGCAGTCAAACCAACAATCGGTTCCATTGTTGGGACCTGAAAGTTTTATACTACATGTTGAAGGAAGGAAATGAGGTGGAAACCTTCCAAGAAGGAGATACAAGACTGTCTCTCTTAGAATGAGGATTAGTTTGCACAACAAGATATGAAGAACCTGCAGATCAACCTCGAATGTTGGAAGCAAAGGTACATCTATACAAATTTATATGAAATTTTCTTTGTTGAGTTTCCTTGTTTATTGCATGAGTGGATAAAGAGATAGACAAAGATTAACTCGGTATGGGGAGCCCAAGATTCACTAGTTTTGGATCAAGATGCAGTCAATAGGATGAGATATGTGGATAATAAGTGGGCAAAAACTATCAAGTTCTAGTTTGAGTGTGTGAAAGAAGGTTATATCGTTGAGTTTGCTATTGAGTGTAGTGAATCCTTCAATAGTGTTGAAAGAAAATTTGTAGTTGGCCCTAGAAGGAGATTATTGGAAGAAATCCCTCTATGGATAAAGATGTTGTTCATATAAAAGGGACTAATGCACATGGATCTTGATAGGATGACTGAGTAAACCCTATGTGCGGAGGGGTGAGCTGGAAAGAAGGGGAAAAAGGAAAATATGAGAGAAAGAGTGGATTCAATAGAAGGGATCTGGAAGAAGATGAGATGAATTGAGAAGAGAATGGATCTGGGGGAGCAGAGGAGAAAAATGGTTGAGAGATACACAAGAAGAGTTGAGCTAAGGAGGCAAGTTGAGCAGAGAAGAAAAAAAAAGAAAGCAACGGGGGACGAATGAGTGGTAATATCCAAGATGAAAGAAAATAAACCACGTCAGAAGGGTGTGCAAAAGAAAGATTTTTGCTAGAGAGAAGAGAAAAAGAAGATAGGTCATCTAAAACATGTGGCCCTAAGGATGAGGTACTAAGAGAGGATACTAGGAGTAGTGGGAGTAGGATCGAAGAAAGTGATGTCAAATCCCCTTGGTTAGTAAGAAATGTAGTCACATATATGGGATGCAAAGTAGTAGCGCCAACACAACAGATGATAGAGATGGAGCCCTCCGAGAAGGAGTGGGGGCCTTAGCGATTATAAATAGTATTGCGTGACTAGAGATAGAGAGCTCTTTCAGATCCCTCACCACAAAAGATGAGAGAGTATGGAGGAACAAGAAGATATTTTTTCTCCACTATCCACATTACAGACAGTAGTTCTGATGATGCAATCATGGACTCTCCACAGACAGTAGTTTCGATGATAAAATTCTAGACTCTTCACAGACAGTTTCCCACAGATGCCTTCCATTAAATGCTCAACTCACTCACATCAGATGACATGATGCATTACATAATGAGGTACATTGTTCTGATACTTCATATTGGGTGATCATAATATCAATGTTTTGGGCATAAAAATGGTGATCATGGTTGAATTGGATTATGAATCATGATGCTTTGAATTTATACTTTTTTCCTTGTTTCACCTTGGTGGTCATCATTGTCTCCTAGTCAACTGTTGTCACTCTGGGGAAAAGTTGTACCATTGGGGGCCTTAATAGGGGTAACATGTCCATATCTCTTACCATACATAACATATTCCATATGTCCTTTCTCTGTTATCTTTTCTTTTGGGTTGGTTGTTACATGTATCCCAAAAAGTTTCATGCTTCATAATCCCATGAGAAGAAGGGGCTTGAATTCCTGAGATTTAGACAACTTGATAAAAAGAGAAAGATAAAATGCTATATTAAAAAATGCAAGGTAAATGAGAAGCAAAGTCAAGAGTAATGCAAGAGTAATGCCCCCTTGCTAAGAGGATATCACTCCAAGTCTTGTGCATTGAATGCATATATAAAAGGGGACTTAGCAAATGAAAATCAAAATCCAAAGTGGTTAAATCAATGAAGAAAAAGGAAAAAGGGGTTTGGAAAGACATAGTGTCGAGGAAAGGGAACCTCATTGCATAAGCACTCCCTCTACAAAATCACTCATGTGGATGAATATCTTGTGTGACCTTGCATGTCAATGACATCCACCTATGAAGTAAACCCCAAACCATACCACATGGCATTGCACATACTCCTTGATGGGTTACTTGGGACATACTTCTTATCCTGGGTACTAGCACACCTAATATGGGGTAATAATGATCCTCCCATACCTAAACATGGAAAATTGTATAACTTTGTAAGTTAGTGTGAAGTTTGAAGAGATACTTAATGAGATCTATCTAATGCCTTTTGCACTGACATGATTTACTTTATATGTTGTGTTTGAATTATGTACCTTGCCTCCGGTCTTCATGGTGCATTGGACTACATTAGCCCATCCTCTGATGATGGATTGCACATAGACGCATGCTTGATTGACACCCGAATCATTTGGAGGACATTGAGGGGCTACTAGCACACTTCATGGAGGTCATCCCCACCACTTGAGAGAGGTTGTTCCACACACTTCTAGGAGGTATTTTAGCCATTTTATGACATGGATCCCTTGACGAGACACCTTAGCATATATGGGGTATGATATCACCCCTTTTGACGATGGGATATTGCACTTTAATGATGATTTGACACCCCTTGATGAGACGTTGCACCTTTTGAGGAGACGTTGGGCTTCTTGATGATGATATGGCACCTTTTGATGAGACATCACACCTCTTAGGGAGATGACACACCACTTGGAGATGAAACATTGCACCCCTTCATGGAAACATTTCACTTTTGGAACCCTTACACCTCATCTTTGAGTGAACCACCCACTTCTTCATGCCACACATGTGAGTTTGAGAGCACAATGATGAGGTACGATTTGATTGTATGGCTACTTTACTTCATCTTGGAGGCATCATTGGGGGCATGAGTGATCTATCCACTCATGTATCATGTATATTTTGTCTTGTTGCCTTATCTCTAGGGTCTATGAGAGATAAAGGAATTATTTTATGGTTTTAGGGATTCTATTGTGTGAGAAGGGTGCTTGATCTCTCATATAACTAAGAGAAGCACTTCTCACTTGTAAACCATTGCTATTTGTGGAGATTCATCATTACTTGTTTATTACTATTTTCTCTCTTATGAAAAATGCTATGGATGGTTAGTTAGAGCGTTTTTTTGGAGATGTGCTTGTGGATGCTTTGCTACTTCATGGATGTTCATTGCTAGGGTTTTGGTGGATGAAAGATTTCTTGAGTAAGTGGTCTCTTGTTATCTTGTGGTTTGGTTTATGAATGAATGTAAGTGTAATGTTGCTTCTGTAATGTCGGTTTTGCATTCTCTTGGATCTTTCTTAAACAAACCATTTGTGTTAAAGCTCTTGGAAAGTTATTGTTGATGATTATAGCTGCATGAGACATCCTCCAAGACACAGACTAAGTAAGACGGCCTGAGAGAAATCCCATGAGCTAGGCATGTGGTTCCTCTCTGAGATGGAGAAGGAACGTTGTGTGCCCCTGTGTGGGATGAGGAAGCCCATGAGTTGGGTGTGCTCATGAGTTGGGTGTGTGGTTCCTCTCTGAGATGGAGATAGAATGTTGTGTACCCCTGTGAGGGGTGAAGGAGTCCATGTGATGGGTTTACCATTCTCCTCTGTGCAGAGAGTTGAGATGATACTCCAGATGATTCTCCTATGTAACACAGTAAGAAAGAAGATCTGTTGAGTTGGGTGTGCCTATGGATGAGCATAGGTGAACGTGTGGAAAATCCCATGAGTTGGGTGCATCGTTCTGAGACAAAGATGAAACGATGTATTAGCCTCCTCTATGAATAGAGTTGATATGACACTCCAAATGATTCTCCTATGTAATGCAGTGAGAAAGAAGATCTGTTGATTTGGACATGCTTGTGGCTGAGCATAGGTGAACGTGATCCTAGTGGTTGAGCACTAGTGAGTGTGGTTCTCCTGTGAGACGCAGTGAGATAGAGATGTGGACATCCCTATGATTGAGCACAGATGGATGTGCCCATAGTGGTTAAGCACTAGTGGGTGTATGATATCTCTTACTATATTGTCCAAGAGTCAGACTTACCTGTAACCCTATTTGTGATGTAAAGGGTACAGGTCGACCCCACCATAATGTAAAAGATAATTAATATAGTAATTATTAATTATATTTTGAGTTATTGAAGTCGGCCCTATTGTGCCAATAGACACATCATTTTATGTGATAAGTATTATATAAATAAAGGTGAATCCCCATTGAGGAAACACACTTAACATTGTGTCATCTCATGATCTTAGAAGTTGTGGTCTGAAATTATGAGAATTACAACACCCTCTTGTGTGCTAAGGTTTTGTGATGGTGTGGGAGGTCTTTCTCTTGAGAATACAGCAAAGGATTGGTTGGGTTTTCTTCCCTTGTTGAGAAGGGCTTCCCAGGATACTTCTTGTATTCTTGTGCATGGTTATTCTTCATGTGATCTTGGTTTTCTGCGGTAGTTATGGTTTAGTTTATGCGAAACAATAAGAAAAGTAAAAATGCATCAACCTACCATAAAATCAACATGGTATCAGAGAAGGTCTTGAAGAACACTGTTGCACAATTGAAGAAAGGTTGTTAAACTCTTATCACTAATTTAAGGAAAATAAGTTCATACCCTCCTTAATTTTCTGTGGAGTTTGGTGATCCCATTTCAAATTTTGGTGACCTCAGTCCAGCCATAAAGAGGGACCGGGTGAAGCTTCCAGTTCATTGTTTTCTTGGTTTTGGACAGGTACTGTGAAAAGGAGAGTAGCCGCAAGGCTAGACCTGTGTGGAGGGAAGCTGTCGGTGCCTAAAGGGATTCCACAGAAGATCAACCAGCCTAGGAGAGGCCAGTCGCAACCTATAGGAGGTTCAGCCTAGGGAGATAAGGCTGTGAGAGACCTAGAAAAAGTAATCGTTGAATTTAAGAGGCTATTCCTGCTAGTAGCGGACTGTGGATGGGTGTTTTTGGAGGTCCGTGAGGCAGTCCTAGGGAGGCCAAAGTCTGCTGGAAATTTCTAAGAAATTCTGGGTAGTATTGGGGGTTGTTACAATCACCCTAGCAACAATATAAAGGGCTACTATTATGGTTGTAACTTCCAGTACAACAACATAATTTTTAGGGGCATTTTTTAGGGCTATTTGAGTGTTATTACAGGTATGTAACAGACTAAGAAGAGGGTTGTTAAAACCACCTTGTACAACAATGTTTTGAGTAGACTTGAGGACAATCTATAGAAGCTTGCAGTAAGTTGTATCATACTTGTGATAAGTGTTGTGTTAATCTTGTATGAGGGTTGGAGGGTTGTCATAACCCTGTCACTAGCATAAAGAGAGGGTCATCACTTATGGTCAGGCTTTAAGAGTGGTCGTGGGCTTGGGGAGAAGCCCAGCCATAGCCACAAGTATGGTAAGGCAGTTGCAGCAGAGAGTGGCCCCTCCAGGGTTTTTGCAGCCACAAGAAGCACACTATGCAATCTTCAAAATTGTTCTTGAACAAGTTCTCCTTGAGGTTATGTGGCAGGTGGCCACAAGAAGCTACAACAACACAATTTGTATTCTAGTATATGGTAAACAAGCAAGGAATATCATTGCTCGACATGACATTGACAAGCAAGCAGAATCTCCATTGATGTACAATCTTAGGTATGCACTTGTATATATTATTTGCATCATTGTCATGAGGGTACTTGCAGGAGGAAGGAACCCTTGCTGCAATCATGGATCCAGAGGGATCTCAATGCATCCAGATGAACAACACACCAGAAGTGAAGGCTCCAGGTTTGATTTTTTTAATTATCATGCCTCTAACCTACATTTCTAAGGTTGCTACATTACAAGTAAGTGTTGTAGTTGTGACAATCCTTAAATTGTTTTGATGTACTCATGAATCTCCTCTAAGATATATTCTTGTCTTGTTTCCTTGTTCCAGGCAGGTTAACAACAAAGAAAGATGTTTTCCTTCAAACTTTAGAGGGAGTCAAAACTATTTGAGAACAAGGAAAAGACAATACCTTCTCCCCTTTAGTAGTTCAACGTAAGACACTTGTTGATCTAGTTGCTCCAATTGATATTCCCAGAGACATTGCAGTAGGTCATAAAAGGCATGTCTAGGCTCAACAAACTCTGCAAGGGGTAGAGGGACTTGCAGCTCCTCAAGGCACATTCTGAGAGAGAAAGAGAGACCAAAGAGACCTTCAAGCTACTTTTCAACCATGAGCCACATCATTGATTTTGAGCCTTCTTGTCATAGAGAAGCTACAGGTGAACAGGTATGGAAAGATGCCATGACAAAAGAATATTAGTCTATCTTGAAGAATGATGTATGGGATATTGTTCTGATACCAAAAGAAGTCTGTAAGTGACTTCCAAGTGGGTCTATATGATCAAACATGCAGCTGATGGAAGTGTCGAGAAATATAAAGTGAAATTTGTAGCCAGAATATTCCCACAAATAAAGGGACTTGCCTATGATGAGACATTTGATCTAGTAGCCCGATACAGTTCCATCCGTACTATCATCCATGAGTTGAAAACTACATCAGATGGATGTAAATACAACCTTTCTCAATGGTGAGATTGAGGAAGAAGTTTACATCGAGCAGCCAGAAAGATTTGTAATATACAAATTGTTGAGTTTTCATAAGCTAGGTTAAGCATGTAGTTCATTTAATTTCATCATGTCTTAACCATAAACAATAATGTTACAACAACCAAGATCACAAGAAGAAACATCATGCACAAGTACACAAGATATATCCTGGGAAACCCTTCTCAAACAAGGGAGAGAAACCTAGCCAAATCCTTTGCTATATTCTTCAAGAGAAAGACCTTTCACCACCAAGAATGACTTAACACACAAGAGGGTGCTTAAGCCCTATAAAACCTAATGCCCAAGAGAGGTGCTCACCTTTTCCAAAGAGAAGTAATTGCTGAAATTTCCAAAACATGTGAGAATGATATGATTCTACAATGGAGAATCATCTCCTACTTATATTAGACTTTGACTAATTAGCAAGGGCGTCTTATTGGCACAATAGGGCTGACCTCTCTAAGTCAAATACACTTTATCATTATATTTATTATTATAATTAATATTCACATTATTAATTATCTTCTTTATTTTAATCATATTAACATAGGGTCGACCTGTACCCTTTACATAATAACTAGGGTTACAGGTAGGTCTGACTCTTGAACAATATATAGCAAAGGATCTGATACACCCACTAGTGCTCATCCACTAGGGGCCACATCGATAGGTATGCCATGGACCTGATTCATTGCATCACATAGATGAGCTAGGTCCTCACACGTACACCTATGCTCGTCCATAGGAACGTCTTCTCTACAGAGTTGCTTTCCCACTGCCACCAACATGAGGATCATCTGGAGTCTTCTCATCAACTCTGTTTTTGTTCAGAGGAGGCCATCACATCATCTTTGTTCTTATTCTCATGATGATGTACCCAACGCTTTTCGGGATTTCCCACATTCACCTTGTGCTCAGCCACAGACACGCCCTAACTCAAGAGATTGCTCTTACATCGGATAATCATCTAGATTTCTTCTCTCTCATGTCATGGAGGAGGCCATTTACATTCCTAGCCCTTGTCCCAGGCTGGAACCACAAACCCTTTATTAGGGTCTTTCTCTCAAGTTTGTAAGTTGAGAGAAAGACTTCACGAGTTGTTGTGTTCCACATCTCACGGGTTTGTAAGTTGGAGGATGTCTCCCAGAGTTGCTTTCATCAACACTCCCTCTCTGCTAGGGAGGCATTCTTCATCAAGCCAAGTCTCATACCGACGTACTCTGAGTTTTGTTTTCGGCCACTGGTCATCCATACACCCTCTTAACTCGGAAGGAGTTCTTCACTAAGTAAATGTTTGGTGTAGAAATTTGCAGTCTACTTAGGTGGGGAAAGATACTACAAATAAACAATTTTCTTCTGGATCATATCTCTGACATAAGAAACATTTGTCTCTTTGTGTGACAAACCATTGGGAAGATTTGGGTTCTTTAAGGAGCTTTATATATGGCTCTATGTCATCAACATAGGATATACCTCATAGTTAAGTAGATATGTCGGAAATATGTGAAGCCACATTGCTTCGCATACTTACTGCTATATATATATATATATATATATATATATATACTCTGTCTCTGGTGCACTTAAGGCTACAGAGTTATGTTTCCCGCTGCAATAGGAAATCATGGAAGATTTCAAGGTAGAACATCAACAGGATGGGCTCTTCCAGTCCACTATACTTTATGCTCAATCTGAATCAGCATGAATCAAATCTGGTGTTTAACTGGATACATCAGAGATCCAATCAACTGTGTATTGGTCTCATCTTGAATCAACATTAATCTTCTCCTTTAAATCCATCACGGTGGATTTGTATTTTGTCATACTTCTTGTCCCGATAAGTAGTGTATCATACTCAGATCCTTTATGAAAATCAGAAGTCAATGCTTGCTAGTATTTAACAACTAGGCTTTCTGAGTAAGTTATCAGGACCAGGTTCTCGTCACCAACACTGTATAGGTTTGGATCAACAACACTCTTTCTGAAATCCAAACTCATCAAGAATCCATCTATCTGATATAGATTCCAACTCATGGATGGTGGTACGGATGGAAGTGAATCAATTCACTGGGTCAAGTGTCTCATCATGGACAACTCCCTCTATTTATGAGAAACCTCTGTCTATGGATCTTGTTTTGTATTTCTTGATACTTCCATCAACTGCATGCTTGATCTTATAGATCCACTTGGAAGTTACCACAAACTTCCCTTTCTGGTCCTTGAATAATATCTTATGCATCATTCTTTAAGACATACTGGTATTCTTCTGTTATGGCATCTTGCCATATGGGTTCTCTTGTTGCTTCTCTAAGACAAGGAGTCGCGGGATCAATGAAGTGGCTCATGACTGAAGGATAGCTCGAAAAATCTCCTTTTTTTTTCTTTCTCGGAATGTGCCTTGAGAAGCTTGTATGTTTCTCTGCCTCTAGCAGAGTGAGTTTAGGTAGGCCTTTTACGACCTACTGCAATATCTCTGAACATATCAACTGGAGCAACTGGATCAACTGGAATAATGTCTTTCTCCCTCTGAACTATTGAAGGGGGAGAAGGTATAGTCTTACTGTCAATCTCCATCTGAGATTCTCTGGATCTTTGAAATATTATCTCTTCTTCAAGGACAACGTTTCTGCTTGTCTCAATCTGTTTCTGACCAGGGATGTCGATCTGGAATGTCTTTGAAGATTCACTGTATCCTTTCTTTCTAAAGGGTCTAGCTTAGACTTCTTCTCTTTGGATGAAAATACACTGGGCATCCAAATAACCTGAAGTGTTTAATTTCAGGGTTCACTCTGGTGAAGGCTTCTCTTCTAGTGAAAACTCTTGTTCTGAACATATACTACGTCATGCATGCTTCTGCCCATGAAATCATAGAAATATTATGATCATGCATTATTGCATTGATTGTCTCTAGGATGGTTTTGTTCTTCCTCTTTCTCAAACAATTTTGTCTCCCTCTGAGTTAATGTGACTCCCTCTGAAGGATAAGCATATTCCTTTGTTCTTGACCTATCTGGAGTCTTCACTTCCAGTGTGTTTCTTTTCTTCCAAGTCTCCTTCATTCAAGATAACAAGTGCTTTCTTCAACCTGTCTTTTGTACTAGGACAATATTCTATCTTGATAGAAGGTTGGGTTAGAGACCAAACTCTATGATCTCAACTTTAATCCATCTAATATTTTGACTTTAATTTTGACCAAAGGTTAGTATGATGGTCATAGCTTCAACATGCAACCTAGATCAAAATAATGTCATAACAAATAGATGCATGTCAGAATAATCAAACCTGGGTTGGATTATTCCTCTGAATGTGTTGTATTTTGAGATCCTTCTGGATCTATGGCAAGAGATCCCTTCTCCTGCAAATACCCTTTTAAAGCTTAACAATTTAAACATATGTGAGTACATACCTCTGATAGCTTTTGCAGGTAGTGGCACCATCTGGTAGCAGCGGTAATATTTACCAACTTCTTAAAAGACTTCAAGGGTGACTGCAACTGGTACAACAATTGATACTTCAACTGATACTGCAACTGCAATTGATACTGCAACTGATTATAAAGTTGTAACTGCAACTACAACTTAGGGTTTTATGAGAAAACCCTAATTTTTTGAAATTCTGATCCAGGGGATAGATGCACTGAGCTGAGACGAGTAGGCTGGTGCAGTCAGATTTCTGAAAATCCAAATTTTACCCCCTCAAACTTGACCAGTGGATTTCTGGACTGGTGCTTCTGATTTTCTGGTACTTCTAGTTTTCTGGTACTTCTGGTACTCTAGTACTTCTGGTTTTCTGGTACTTCTCGTACTTTGTGAAAACTAGGGTTTCACTTTCCGGGAGATATACCCACTGAAAAGGTGCACTGAAGGTGCCAAAGAGTTCCTTGGGTTAGGGTGAACTTTTCTAGATGGTTTTGAGGCTGAAAATCTTGTCCAAGAGTGACTAGAAGCTTTGATTTCCAAGGGCTGAAGTTACATGCTCCATCAAGTCTATCTTCCATTGGAGTTTTGTTCTTCATCTTTTCTTGAATCCTTATAGTCTGGATTATGTTTGGACTTATGACTGCCAACAATCGATTTGATAGTATCACAAAGATGCTTGCTAATTCAGAGCAATGTTTCTTCAGAAGACTAGAAATATTCTGCAGGAAAATTTCAGCACCCTAGAAACCCTAGGGAAAAAAATAAAAATTTCTTGGAATTAAGTTCTGAGAGCTTCTGGAGATGCGCTAGAAGAGGTCGTACTTTTCTATGATGGAATTAGCCTCAGTGTCCAAGTTTCAGGGGCTGAAACACTTCAAGAAGGAGGGTCGTACGGAATTTTCTGGAACCCAGGGAAGGTCGTACAATTTTGCAGAAGTGAATGGCTTGCTGATAAGGGATGAGACTTGGTGGATGCTTGTGCAATGGGTTCTTTCATGACCTATGCTCTGATTCCATGTTGAGTTTTCATAAGCTAGGTTAAGCATGTAGTTCATTTAATTTCATCATGTCTTAACCATAAACAAGAATGTTACAACAACCAAAATCACAAGAAGAAACACCATGCACAAGTACACAAGATATATCCTGGGAAACCCTTCTCAAACAAGGGAGAAAAACCCAACCAAATCTTTTTCTATATTCTTCAAGAGAAAGACCTTTCACCACCAAGAATGACTTAGCACAGAAGAGGGTGCTTAAGCCCTAGAAACCCTAGCACCCAAGAGAGGTGCGCACCTTTGCCAAAGAGAAGTACTTGTTGAAATTTCCAAAACATGTGAGGAGGATATGATTCTACAATGGAGAATCATCTCCTACTTATATTAGACTTTGACTAATTAGCAAGGGCGTGTTATTGGCATAACAGGGCCGACCTCTCTAAGTCAAATATACTTTATCATTATATTTATTATTATAATTAATATTCACATTATTAATTATCTTCTTTAAAGTAATCATATTAACATAGGGCCGACTTGTACCCTTTACATAATAACTAGGGTTATATGTAGGTTTGACTCTTGAACAATATATAGCAAAGGATCTGATACACCCATTAGTGCTCATCCACTAGGGGCCACATCCATAGGGATGCCATGGACCTGATTCACTGCATCACACAGATGAGTCAGGTCCTCACACGTTCACCTATGCTCATCCATAGGCACATCTACTCTACAGATCTGCTTTCCCACTGCTACCAACAAGAGGATCATCTGGAGTCTTCTCATCAACTCTATTATTGTTCAGAGGATGCCATCACATCATCTTCGCTCTTATTCTCATGATGATGTGCCCAACGCTTTTTGGGATTTCCCACGTTCACCATGTGTTTGGCCACATGCACATCCTAACTCAACAGATCGCTCTTACATCAGATAATCATATGGAGTTCTTCTCTCTCACGTCATAGAGGAGGCCATATACATTCCTAGCCCTTGTCGCAGGCTGGAACCACAAAACCTTTATTAGGGGCTTTCTCTCAGGTTTGTAAGCTGAGAGAAAGACTTCACGAGCTGTTGTATTCCACATCTCACAGGTTTGTAAGTTGGAGGATGTCTCCCATAGTTGCTTTCATCAACACAAACGAGAAATCTCATGTGTATAGGTTGAAGAAAGCCCTGTATGGACTAAGGCAGACACCTCATGCTTGGTACGAGAAGATGGATGGATTTTTGATGAGTTTGGGATTCAGCAAGAGTGTTGTTGATCCAAACCTATATTATTACAGTATTGGTGATGAGAGCCTGATTTTGGTGGCTTATTCAGGAAGCCTTGTTGTTGGATACAAACAAGCTTTGACTTCTAATTTCAAAGGATCTGGGTATGATGCACTACTTCTTGGGACAAGAAGTATGGTAAAGGACTAATGAGATTTTCCCGAGTCAAGGAAAATATACAGTGGGGATATTAAAGAAATTCGATATGACAGAATGCAAATCCATGCCTACACCGATGGTGATGGATTTGAAGAAAAAGAATGATGATGAATCAGACGAGATTGATCCACAACTGATTGGATCACTGATGTATCTGGTTAACACCAGACCCGATATATGCTATGCAGTGAATGTACTTAGTCAATTCGTGAGTCAGTTGAGACAAACTCACTGAATAGCAGTGAAATATGTATTGAGATATCTACGAGGCACAGTTGGACATGGCTTGAGATATGCATCCAATGTAGACTTGAGTTTGCAGGTATATATCGATTGAGCCGGGAGCACAGTGGACCGAAAGAGCACGTTCAGTTGTGGTTTTACCTTGGAGTTTGTCATGGTTCTCTGGTGCAGCAGGAAACAAAGCTCTGTGATCTTGAGTACCACAAAAGCAACGTATATAGCATTGAGTGTGCAAAGCAGTGTGGCTTTGCAAGCTTCTGACATATTTACTTGATCATGAGATGGATTCTATGATTATAACCAGAGTTGTGTGAAGCTCTTTGAGAACCCTGTGTTCCATGATAGATCGAAACATGTTGAGATAAAATATCATTATATCAGAGACATGATGCAGAGGAAAGCAATACACGTACAATACCTTCCTACAAATGAGCAGATTGCAAATATCTTCACCAAACTGGCTTGGTGGAGAATACCTCTCTAGCCGAGAGGGAGTGTTGATGACTACAGCCAAGACGAAGTTCAAGTACTTTCGTGCGAGATTTGGCCTGATGGAGAATGCCTCCCTAGCTAAGAGGGAGTATTGATGATTACAACTGTGTGAGACATCCTCCAGGACACAAACTGAGTAAGACGGCCTAAGAGAAAGCCCATGAGTTGGGTGTGCCCATGAGCTAGGTGTGTGGTTCCTCTCTGAGACGAAGAAGGAACGGTGTGTGCCCCTGTGTGGGGTGAGGAAGCCCATGAGTTGGGTGTGTAGTTCCTCTCTGAGACAGAGATGGAATGTTGTGTACTGTTGTGAGGGGCGAAGGAGCCCATGTGATGGGTTTATTGTTCTCCTATGTGCAAAGAGTCGAGATGATACTTGTAGTGTACCTTTTTCACTACCGTGGTTTTTATTAACCTCTCAGTTACCATTCTATACATGGAATTTTACATAATTCCTACAGACATTGTAAGCACATGCATTTAACACAATTAAACACATTTAACTCAGAGTAAAACATATGAATTACTGTTATATTCAACAAGCAATTAGCCTTATCATATTAATTCATATACACAGTGGAAAACATGATACATAAACATAATTCAAATACTTATATTTTAACAGCTGTAGAAATCACCAACCAAGTGCAGGCCTTCCACGAACCTCCCAGCCTTAGACCACATTGTTCATCAGCTCAACAGTGGGTCACCCCCGAGCTGGGACCGAGCTCCACCCCAAGGAAAGGAATCCTAGGCTAGGTTGAGGTTACAGGGAAGACAACACAGCAATATCTGGAAGAATTCTTCCCAAAGATGCCATCTTACGCCCACTACTACCAGACTCTCATTCCCCACATGCATGTTCCACCCGGGAGTATACACCTTCACACGCACAGTCCATCGGTGCTAACCTCCTCTCTGGGTCTCGGCAACAAGCCGGATCAGGAAGTCTCAGAGTCTAAAGCTGGTGCTAGACACTCTCTGGAAGAAACCGCTTCCCAGCAAACTCTTTCACCTGGAAAGAGTTGCTCATAGGCCAACAAGCCTCATGCAGTCCAGTACTACATGGCCACAACAACCCACGGGGAAAAAAGACAAAGGCTTCCCAAACCGGTTCAGCAGTCACAAGATGACCTCATGGTCGTGTTTTCGGAACAGGGACACCACGCACAGGTTAGCTCAGCTTTTCCCGAACAAACAAGGATTCTTCCACTCGAGTCCAACACAGGGTTCCAGTGTAGGAAATGCGCTCCCGGGTTTTTATTAGAACCAGACACATACTCCACAGTTATAGACAGGGGTGTACACGGATTCTTCAGGATAAACACAAGCTTTCTTTTATGTATCCAAATTACACGGGGTCTCTTGCAGACTGGCTCCTACGGCTCTGGCTCCGGGCAGTCGGGTCGACTGGAGGAGGAATCCCCTTCACAGCTCATCTTGGCCGTTTTATCTGCATGCACCAGGGCTGACACTTGTCACCCATGGGACTGCATGCATTCACCAGCATGCATTCCTCCCACCACTTGGGAAATCACGTGGCCTTCCAAAAGGACTTAGGATAAAAACATAGGATGCACATGGCTTTTTGAAATAATATTAAAATATTATTTCCAGGTTTAAGCCCCTAGGCTCATCACTCAGCCCCTTTCCCACCTTCCAGCCCCTAGTTCCTTGCCCACTCTATGCACGCTCAGTCCCCCATCACTCATTCATCGTGGTCGGTCTGCACCTGGCGGTGTTTATATTTTATTGATGTGTTGCATACATACAGATACATAATCCAGGCCCTTGGCCTTCAACCCTTAGGCGCTCTGGCCTAATCAAACACATAATCCTATCGGCTTATACAAAACTTGGCTCACCAGCCTATAACACATATTTACAATCTCTTTCAGATCATGGTTTACATCGGGGCTCGGCCTTGGGGACACTACAATACTCCAGATGATTCTCTTGTGTAACGTAGAAAGAAAGAAGATCTGATGAGTTGGACGTGCCTATGGCTGAGCACGGGTGAACGTGTGGAAAAGCCCATGAGTTGGGTGCATCATTTTGAAACAAAGATGAAACGATGTATTAGCCTCCTCTGTGCAGAGAGTTGAGATGATACTCCAGATGATTCTCCTCTGTAGCACAGTGAGAAAGAAGATTTGATGAGTTGGACGTACCTGTGGTTGAGCATAGGTGAACGTGATCCTAGTGGCTGAGCACTAGTGAGTGTGGTTCTCCTGTGAGACATAGTGAGATAGAGATGTGGACATCCCTGTGGTTGAGCATAGATGGATGGGCCCCTAATGGCTGAGCACTAGTGGGTGTATGAGATCCCTTGCTATATTGTCCAAGAGTCAGAATTACCCGTAACCCTATTTGTGATGTAAAGGGTACAAGTCGACCCCACCATAATGTAAAAGATAATTAATATAGCAATTATTAATTATATTTTGAGTTGTTGAGGTCGGCCCTATTGTGCCAATAGACACATCATTTGATGTGATAAGTCTTATATAAATAAAGGTGAATCTGCATTGAGGAAACACACTTAACATTGTGTCATCTCATGATCTCAGAAGTTGTGGTTTGAAATCATGAGAATTACAACACCCTCTTGTGTGCTAAGGTTTTGTGACGGTGTGGGAGGTCTTTCTCTTGAGAATATAGCAAAGGATTTGTTGGGTTTTCTTCCCTTGTTGAGAAGGGTTTCCCAGGATACTTCTTGTGTTGTTGTGCATGGTTATTCTTCATGTGATCTTGGTTTGTTGCAGTAGTTATGGTTCAATTTATACTTAACAATAATAAAATTAAAAATGCATCAGCCTATAAAATCAACAGTTACTAGTGAAGAACCTTCCCTTGAATTGTCTTTGAAGATATAGTCATATACTAAGAACATCTTCTAGGGTTAGTAGTGAACAACCTCTAGATATCACCCTAGATCCACTCATATCTCTTCAGAGGAATCCTTAATTGATTACATATGCTCAAAAATATAGTAGGCACTAGTAAATCTCTCAATAGTCAATCATTAATTTCTGAAAATTACTCGTTTTATTGTTAAATTAGGGTTTTATAACAACAAATATTCATTTTCAACCACAAAAGACTAAGACGTTTTGACTTTTATGCATGTTGTTAACCTAATAATGATCTTTAAACCCTAATTTACATTGTTGATTTATTATTACATCCTTCTAGGGCTGGACGTCTAGGGTTTTAGGGTTATTATATGCATTTTAAATTACTAATTTTTGTTAGTTAATTAAACCCTAGTTTAACTCACTATTTATCCCTCTTCTTTCATTGGTTTATTACTTGTTAAAGGTATGATTTTATTGTTGCTGTAATAACTTGTATTCATGTTGTAAACTCATATCATTCCTTCAAGTTTTACAATAACCTTTAGCTTTTTCTTCTTTTGTAGTGTTTGGGGATCCTCTTGAGCCTTAATTTGACTAGTAAAACCTCCTAGATTGACCTAGATCCTCATCTATTCAAATATGAAAATTGCATTGTCTTACCACCTTATCCATACCTTGTTTATCTT